>JBAMHX010000004.1:26346383-26368812 GCA_037177515.1 Pseudomugil tenellus
GTTCAAGAAAATCATCATAATCACAGCAAATTTACCTCTACCAAATGGTAGACCGGGAAGTTAAAGGGTTAAAGAGCCAAATAACGATCACATATTTAAAAAATGGGACTTTAGTTATATTTTTAATGGATCAGACCTTAAAGGGTTTTAATGATGTCACGATGATTTACTAAAATGGTTTAAAATGTTTTAAATTAGGCAGCATGCAAGCTGAAGAGCTCTGTGAAAGTGAAAGGGTGTGTGAGGAACAGAGTGAAAGTGAGATGTGTGCTTGTGTGTGTGCCGTGTTACACCTGATCATGCTGAGAGACACAAGGCTGACTGTCTGTGGAGTCAATAATAGATGAACAGGTTCGTCTTTCTGAGTCAAGATGCTGGGAAGTTGCCAGGCAACTTTGTGTCTGTGTCTGATTTCATTTCTCTGGTTGCTTCTTCATCTTGTTGTCTGCTGTTTCAAAATGTGGAGAAAGTGGCGTCAGATGTTTTAACCACGACGGAGAAATTAAAGATATAAAAAATCTGAGTGTTTCAAAACAAAAATAGCAAAAACGAAAAGTTTCACATAGCACTGAACTTCCCCATTCCTGGTGCGTTTCAGGTACGTGCATGGTGATTGGCTGCATGATCTATCCTGACGGCTGGGACTCTGAAGAAGTGAAGCGCATGTGTGGTCAGCGGACCGACAAATACACCCTGGGCAACTGCACAGTGCGCTGGGCGTACATCCTGGCCATCATCAGCATCATGGACTCGCTCAGCCTCTCCTTCCTGGCCTTCAGCCTGGGCAGCCGACAGGACAAGCTGCTGCCTGAGGACTTCCAGGTGGAGGGAAAAGGTATGATGAAGAAAAGCTGGTCAATAAGATGACGATGAGGAGCAAATAAGAACACTTTTCATGAAGAGTGTTCAAACAGATTTAGCAGAAGACCAAAAGAGGGAAAGAAAGACCTAAATGAGAAGTTAGAGAAAAATCTTGTGGCTTTGCATTGTTTTGGTTGAGGGGGCAACTGTCTGGAGGTCTGAATGAAATATTAAAAACATCTCCTTACTGCTGCTTTTCGATTAGATGGTTCGGATTCAGGGCTGTGTGTTGATGGATCCACCTGCTTCTATTCTTCTGGGTCTCTTTAGAAATACCAGAAATTGTGTTTGTGAACAATATGAATGTATTTAGATTAACACGAAGGTCAGCTAAGAGTTTATATCTACACTAAACATCTCAGTTCAACCCCAAAAAATAAAACGGAATAATTATAAAATCTCTCAATAAATCATTAAAATGATGTGATATACTGTGATATAATTTCCTTAGGGAAATATGCTTTGTGTTATTTAATGTCTTCATAATAGAACAAGGTGGTATCACACAGTTAACAAAATGGCAACAAGTCATTGTTCTTGTCTAATCTTATGTGTAGTTTACAATCATGGTCCCACCCTGAGACCTACCCCCCAATAAAAACAAATAAAGCAATAATTAGGAATAAATAAGAAACATAAAACATAGTAAGTATATTGCATACCATGTTTTTTTCAGTTTTAGTTGGACTTTTTTACGATGTAGTGCTACCATTAAATGGAAGATGAGCTATTTTTTCCTAAAGATTCTCGCTTTCAGAATCTGAGCCGATCAAATAATATCACCTGGATGTCTGAAAATCTACACAAACATTCAGCATCTCGGGTTTTATAAGCTGCATAAAAAAATATACGTTTATTTTGTTTTACTAGCTGTGTCGTCTGTTTTTATTAGGCAACACCTCAACTTCTGGGGGACTGAACCTGACCCACTGTGTCATTGTGTGAGCTGATTGTGTTGTTACTGATGATGTTTTTCTCCTTAACACAGATAACGCGTAGACTCCTGAGGGATGACAAAGAGAAGAGACGGTTAAGGCTTAAGGAAGAGAGAAACTGGCTCGACAGCACTGAAAACAAATCCAAAGGCAAAGTTTTATAGCAGAAAATTAAGTTTTGAGTCACCAATTGGCTCCAACTTTGACAAAATTTTCTTTGAAAATGTGGAAATTGTTTCAGGCTTTTCCTTGTAGTTTGAAGAATGTGAAGACTGTTTTATATGTTATAATAAATCCATGTTTCTAAAAACATGAAATGGTTATTTTTTCACTCAAACATAATTAAGTACTTTTACTCCACTACAATTAGGAAAATTTACCTGTTCAACATGTATCATTGAACATACCCTCCCTCATACTGTTCTGATAAGATGCCTGACAGTCAGCACCCAGGGATCGAAAACACACTTAAAAAAGCCAGAGCAGAATAAACTCTTTGCAAGTTTTTTTTTTATTATTTGTGCAGCTTAGATACACAAAGACAAACTGCATTTAAGCTGAATCATGCAGTGTTAATCCCATAACCTCAAACTGGTTACAGTGGAGTGTCTAAGACGACACTGCACACAGGTAGAGTAAAAAGATCCAAATGTGAATAATATGATGAAGTCAGTTTAAACTCATGTTGTCATTTTGCTTGTCTTTCATTATTTTCGTTTGTTGCAGTTAATCACTGACTTATAAAACATTTTGCAGGTACTTAAATACTGAACGATGGATGCACATTCAAAGACGTCCAATATCATTCACCAAAAACCGCACTTTGGCTGCATTAGCCTGCAAAACCCAAACATCCCAAACGTCTGGGGGATAGTTTTCTCTGCTGATAGGACGTACATCTAAGAGAATATTGTTTATTCTAATTTCAGAGATCTGAAAGTATTTATATTTTGTACCAAATGTTTGTGTTGCTTTGATGAATTTTCAGTCATACTTAGAATATGAAAGATTTTGTAGGAGACTATTTATTTATAGAAAAGGACATAAAGCAACTGTAAATTTTGAAAAATGTTTATTCATATTACCTACAGAAAGAAGTAAACAAAGAAGGAAGACATGGACATAAGAGACCTAAAAAACAAAGCATGACAACTATGATGGCATTCAAACGATAGTATTAGTACAATCTACTTTGCCTTTCATTCCAGCATGTCCACACAAAGCAGAAAATCTTGCAAACTTAAAACAAAATGAGTCCAATTATGATTCAACCCACTTCCAAAAGTCATGGAAGAGATTTTTTTAAATCAAGTCCTTCAGATGGCACCTTCATACCTCACTGCTCAGCTCTGTTTAGAAACTCTGGAAAAGCCCAGTCTTTGGTACACTGGACTGCATAATGGATGTGGCTGCACAATAATTTAAGTGTTCATGAGAGTAAAGATAAATAAAAACCCTCCAAACAGGTAAAGGAATGCAAGGATGAAGTAGCATTTATGTAAACTTTCTGCCAACTTGAGCACATAGAAAAAAAACAACAGATTTTTATTCACAGCGTCGTGGCAAATATTCCAAGATGACATGAATTACTGCAGAACCTAAAAAACAAATCAAAACCTGCATGAATCTCTTCTTAGTGCGCAACACCTAGAATGATTATTTTGTAATCCGTGTACCAATATACAAAAGGTTTTTGTTCTTTGTGGCGATGAATCTAACTGGACAGCACTTTTAAGACTAAGTTGCTCCTCGTTCCTTTACTATTATGCATCAATGTACTCTGAGCAGTTTAAAGTAAAATGCATGAAAGCTGGCATGGCATGATGTTCTGCATCATCAGAGAACTACAACACTGTTTTGATGGCACTCTTCATGTTTCTGGTAGCATCCTGCCCTCAGCCTTTGTAGAAAGTGCATTTTCATTTCAACTCTGGTGATGTGCAGCAAAGAGAGCTGCAGTTAAATTCAGCCCATAAATACAGAACCTCATGCTCCCATAAACAGTAAAATCCATTACAGGACTAAGACTCAAGTGCAGTCCATCTCTCCGTTGTGTGGAAGTGTGTGGGCAGGCTGGGATGTGATTATGTGGTGCAGGCACGATAAGGCTCTGGCAGACATTAATGTATTTATCAAGTTCAGGGCCTTCAAATCAGATTGAGCGGTTCACAATATGAAGCGGTGTGTGCATGGATGGCCTCTAGGATGCGAGCCATGGATGGGAGAGGCACTGGGCCGCGGTGGCTCTCCTTTCAGGTACCAGGTCCAGCATGGGGATCAGGAAGCTGCTGAAAGAGTGAGCCTCTTCTTTGGACCACTCATACTTTTCTACCAGGACATCAAACAGACCCCAAGGCTTTAGCTTGGTGATGTGACGCAGGTCACCTGGGAGAGACATGATTAATACGTTTAATTACAAAGCTGAATGTCAATAGAGTCTGTACAGAATGAGACTAATAGGCATTTTATGAAAAGCATAAATCCACTGAGGAGCTGCAGAAGAGCAATAGTTTGCTGGCTACTTCTGGTATTTTTAAGCGCATGTATGTCATATGTTTAACAAATACACACTCTCTGAATTACATAAAACTAAATCACTGCCACCTCTATGCAACTGAAATCACCGAATTTAATTAGCAGTTTCTGTTAGAAACAGAGCAGCTGTGTGGCCTCGTTCAGATTTCAGGTACTTCACTGAAAACAGCAACTTCGGCAGTGAATAACGAAAGTGACGAAATAACAACGAAAGAATATCACAAAGTGGGTATGAATGTAAAAACAGCAGGGACCTGCTGGTAGATGGGTGCATTTACCTTTCTTGGTGAAAAACTCCTTGGAGTATTTGCCTGCCAAGATCAGTTTCCGAGGAACTTTACCCAGCAGCTCAATGATAAGAGCTATGTGATCTACAAGCAGAAACACAAATGTATATAGAATATCTAAATAAACTTAATGAAACAACAGACTATTTGTGAAAAAAAGTCAAGTTTAAAAGGTGGAGACTAAGCTTAAAATGTATATTATTATTGCGAGGACATTTTTTAAGCATTAAGGTTTGATATCTGATACCTTCATCTCTGGAGTAGTCTTCTCCAGAGTGTGGCTCAAACAGATAATCTCCAGTTGCAAGCTCAAAGGCCTGAAAAAACAACCAACAAGAAGTAAAAAAAAAAAAAAAAAAAAAGGAGTCAACAAGAACTTCAAGATGAGTGGGAATAATTACGCAGATATACGTAAGTACGAGTGAAACAGCCGTGAAATACAAACACTGAATCAGAATTTGATCACAACAGCAGCAGTTTGACTTTGTGTAGGTTGAGATGTGTGGAAATATTTTCAGCACCTTTCCTCCCTCTCTGTAGGCAGAGGTCAAACTTGCAGTAGTCTTTCTGAATTTAGATTTGTGGGATTGTGTGCTGCCAAACAGATACATGATTCCTTCAATGAGTTTGCAAAGATTAAACACGTACACAGATTTGTGCCAATTAAATGACACACAGCTGAAAACAGGATGTTAACAGTCAGTAGCGACTGTAACTTCTGCTGCCTACATGAGCAAAGACAGCAGGATGTTTGTTCATTAGGATTTTAAGAAATGGATTATGTGCTTCAACCATGTTCTGAATGCAACAGATAAATGTAGGATTATGTTTTCATTTATTAACTTTTTTGCATTGTCTTTATTGTATCGTTAGTGTTTTGAAAGTATTTTTTACAGCAGGTTACTAATCTAAATGTAAAATTATGGTAAATTACAGAGTAATCCTGCAGTCATACGTACCCGGCTTAATAAGATCATATTAATATAAATGGTACCAAAGTCTTTGTTGTGCTGCATTAAAGTTCCCCACATGATCTTTTGTTCTTCACAGAAACATTTTGAAGGAACCGGTAGCGACCAATCCAGAACACTGGGTGGGATTTTAGAGTTACAAATGAGCAACAGGTTCCTTGCTAAGACAGAAAGCAGAGCTCATCTGTATGTTTGCTGGAACCAAGCGGAACAGATGCAAAGGCAGTTAAAACTCTATCAATCACCTAAAAGTAGAATGAATGTTATTCTTACATCTTTTTGGTAAAACTGAGGTATATCCAAAGATAGGAAACAAAGATATGCAAAACATATGTCTGTATACTGCAGGCAGCATGAATTTGTGCAACTAGATATTTGCATGGAGACATTTTCCTTTTTTTTAAACCATGTGTGTATCACATCATTCAATTGCAGAATTAGAAATGTAATATTGCCTGGACTGTGTTGTTATGAATAATTACATCATTTACATTTTAAAATGTGACGATTAAAGGAATGTGGTGTTTCCGTGTTTTACCATGCAGGCCGTGCTCCAGATATCTGCAGGAGTGCTGTAGCCGCTTCCGATCAGCACCTCAAGTGAACGGTACTGCCGTGTCTGGATATCATCTGTGAAATGTTTGTGCTGTAGAAAGAAAGAAAAACTCTTTAATGATGCTACAGTCAAAACACTTTTAGTTGGCAGTTTAAAAAGTGTTACAAAATATGATATAAAATACAAAACAATGGAAAATATCTTCCTGTTTTTATTAGAAAGCCCTCAAAGACAATAAAACAAATCATTCCAACTTGAATCAAACATTAAAAAACAAAGAAGTCCCCACTGGCAGCAGCCAAAAACACTGCTCAGAACACACGAAACACGATGAAAAACCAGAGGATGGATCTGCCTTGCAAAAGAAAAAAAAAAAAAAGCGAGTGAATGAACCCACAAACCCTTCATCCCCTCAACATCTCCCGTTCTGATGCCACAAAGAGGAACACATTGAGGACGTTGGGTTAACGGCTTTGATTTTGCGACTGACTGGTGTATATTTTTACTCACCACCCAGCAGGCGTTGCCAAGGTCAGCAATCTTAACCTGCAGCTTGTCAGCATTCACAGGTTCCAGCGGGTTCACTAACAGACTGCCTGCTGGATCTGGTGAAGAAGGCAGACAGAACAAATAAGGGACATTAATCAATTCTAAATCAGTTACCTTACACATGGATATTTTGTGAAGTTTGATTTTGAGCTATCGCTTAAAGAAAACCATCTCACTCTGATGCATGTTGTAATAATGTGCAGCCTGATTCACAGAGGCCATGCAATGCTGGGATTAGATTATTTTGTTAGCATGAAAATGTGCATTTACTGCTAAATCATTTCAATAATACCAAAGTGTTTCTGCATTATTTCTGTTAGAAAATTTACAGAAATGTGAATTACAGCCAAGCAATTCAAAATAAGAAAGACATAAAATGTCATTATTGATATTACTTCATATCTACAAACCCATCACTATAAATAACATTAATTTTGCAAATTAAAGTAAAAGTTTTATCCAGTAATTCTCCAACTGACCATTCTGGTTTTCATCTTCATTCTCAATGTTTGTCTCCCTGTGAGTGTCCGAGTCCTCCATCCTCTTTTCCGCTTTTTTATCCTCCTTTTGCTCTGCAGTGACGTCTGAGCTGAGGGAATCGGGGGCTTGCTGCAGGGCGGGGTCACTTCCTCCATGTGAGGTGATACAGGTCTGATGCTCCTCTGTGTTACATAATGTGTCTTGGGTCTCTGTGCTATTTTCTGGTTGGTTTGCATTCTGTTGGTCCTCCTCTTCCTCTGTAGACTGCTTGGTCCCCTTTGCATCTGTACTGGCATTGCTCTCCTGTGAGGATGTGTGGCCGTTGCAGTTTACTTCCATCCTGTTCTCCTCGGCTGCATCCGCTCTCTGTTCCTTCGGTGGAGGCATCTGCTCAGGCTGCTCATCAGGAGTAGAGTCTGCATAAAAAAGGAGGGAAGTTTATTCCAGAAATTAATAAAAAACTATCTATTAAAGAATTGACAGCCATTAGGAATTTTTAACCAAAATGAGCATGTACCAGTGTTTTTGTGTTTTATATTTAAACAAATGCACCATTTGCATAAGAAAATTTGCCCATTAAACAAATTTTAATCAAAGAAAACAAAATCTACAGCTTTCTCAGCAAAAATCAGCTCATGCAGCTGGGTGTTTTGTCCTCATCAATAGCAGCAACTTCCATTTAACTCAAGCATGCAAATTAAATCTTCACACTGCAAATATGTTGGCTTTCTTCCTTTTTTAACCAGTTTGGCTTAATCTGTCTCTTGAAGAAAGCAGCTGGTGGTGAATGGTGACTGTACAACTCAGGCCTCATTCAGACAACAACACTAAGACAGTAAAACATAAAAATGTTTGCCGTTTACGTGGTAACAGAGTTTAGGATGCACAAAAATGCTATGAGCTTCAAAAGCAAATCCTGTTCTTGTAAAGATGGACTTGACTTGTGTAGCAGTGATGAAGTCGGTATAATCATCTTGCATTTGCACACTCAGGTTGTGTTTACACCTACAAACAGTTCAGTAAAACAATGGTGGACCACTGAGTTGTCTTTGCTGCTGAATCATTTAAAGTAATTTTGGTCTCTTGCAGCAAAGCTGCTTTTTCGTCATGAGCAAAGACATTAACAGTAGATAAGCCAAACACCTCTATAAGCTTTTGTTTTGTCTGCACGTTTGGTGTGACGTTGTACAGGTTTTGTATGTGCATTACATATCACACATCATATTTGCATTTTCTGTCTGCTGATATTTAAATCCATTTTTTAGATACACAAAGGGAAAATTTTGTGGTTTTGTGCTTAAACATTGTGTAACCAGGGTCTCTGTGTGTTTATATACAATGAGTTTTTTAACACCGCTCCATCTTCCTGATTCATGGTGAGGATCTGGTTAATCACTCACCTGTGCTAGTGTGGTTTGCAATATCTTGGATTGTGTTAGACATAGAGAGAGTTGCTGAAAAAGTTGTATCGTCAGTGGTCTCAGTTGTCTCTTCATCATCCTCGTCATCTCCACCATCTGGTAGAGCTCCTCCCTCCATCTCCTGGATCCTCTTCTCCAGCAGTTCTGCCTGTTTCTTTTGCTTCTTCTTCATCTTTTTCTTTTTGTTCTTTGACATTTTGGCCATCTGGTGCAGAAGACAACAGAACAGTTTGTGTACTGGCTTGACTCAAGCTATATTTTGTACCAAAAGCTCATTCAATAATAATCTGAACTTACTGGTTTGGGTGCTGGTGCTGTACTCACTGTAGGAAACAAGAAGTATCGGAGGGTTACATTATTGACATTATTGGCACATCCACAGATTCTGAATATTAGTATTCTGCTTGGATGGCTGAGCTGATTCACGCCAAGTTGTACTAACAGACTAAACTCATCAGGAGTCTCACACTCTAATAAACAAGTCAGTAATTTCCACAAGCAACACAGTGAATGAGTCAGAGACACACAGCTAAGCTCTCTTATTTTAATACAGAACATGTTTTAAGTTTCAGAACACTACAACCAACACATTGGGCATCACGGTTCTGTAAGTAATCAATGGCACTGGTTAATGTTTGTTGCGATCCATCATTCTGTCACTCAATGCGACAAAACCTGCTGAGCAGCAAAAAGTCTTTCAGGTCAGCAACATGTCAATCAAACTAGCAGGCTTGTTTATTTGGGAGGAGAGTAAAAGAGGTTATGACCTGCAGATCCAGAAGGAGGAGCAGCACCAGACTTCTGCCACTGCGTTGCTTCAGCAGCCATTTTCTTCACGTACGGCTCATTGACAGTCAGCAGAATGTTCTCAGGTTTTATGTCCGTGTGGATGATTTTACATTTAGTGTGGAGGTAGTCAAGCCCCTGCAGAACCTGCAGAAAAGAAGAAGAAACCATGAAGATAAACAAATGAATGGTTAAAGATGGTAGCTTTTCACTGGGATCTTTCCAAACTCAGAAGGAATTCTGTGAGCCAAATACACCCGAATCCTGCAGATATGCCTGGTGTATTGCTTGGATTATGATAATATGCAGCTCTTCCGGAGTGTACTACCTGTCGTATGATGCTTTTGACACATGGTAGAGGCAGGCCTTGGTAGTTTGACTTTATGATCCACTTCAGGAGGTGGTAGCCCAGCACCTCAAAGACCATACACACATCTGCAAATGTAGGTCAAGAACAGGTAACACTCTGAAATGAACTATTAGGTTTTCATTGTTTATCTTTCATTGTTAAGATGACTTAAAAAGAACCGCTTCTTATCCAATGATCTATACTTCTTGTTCATCTCATTAAAAGAAAATCTCTGTTTTCCAGACTGGCTGAACAGACAGCAGCAGATCCGATGATGTGGGAGAGAAAGATATGAAGCATGTGTCAGTGCATCAAGAACCGATAGCGTTAAATACATGCAGAATTAGCTGAATGTCAAATGAATGTCTCAGAACCAAGAATAGCCGAGCACAGCGTCAATCTGGGGGTGTAATAAATTGCGCTGTACTTGAGACTGTCAGATGACTGACACTAAAACTGGATCTTGTCACCGCTGTTTGCACTTAAACTGATTTAAGAAGAACCCTGGCTGAAATGTGGGCATCTTTAAAAAGGACACAAATGTGTCACAGATGAGCTAAATTAATGTCCAGCCTGAGGTTGTGCAGTTTTGGATGTTTTGCACCAGCATGGAGTCTTTATCAAAGCCAGAAAGCAACCGTGAGAAAGAGAATGCAAAAAAAAAAGCCTCTTTAGTGTTACTGCTGCATTTCTGCACAGTTTGCTACTTGATCCTAAGCGTACAACTAATTTCTTTAAAATTAGATTTTTTTTCTCAGCTGAGGATACGAGTTCCATTCATCCCAGAAATTTTGAAGTCATCCAGCAGCTGTACCACTTTCTCTCTGTTCGGGTCTTTGGGATCAGTGTTTCTCACCTGGAAAAGACAAACAACCGTAAGAGAAGGAACACCTCAGATAAGTGCAAAAATAAATAAATGTGAAGACTTTGTGGGCCTCACAGATCGTAGCAGTTTAATTTCATCCAGAGCCGTCTCAGTGTAATGCTCAGCACTTTTTACAACTTTCATGGCGACAAAGCGCTTCTCCCTGGAAATGACAAACAGCATTGCTAACTGAACACATAAAATTGCACAATTTAAAAACATGTCAGTCGCATTGAAGCTCACAGAGGATATTGTATACTTGTCCAATCATTACATCTTTCCTGAAACTGTGCTGACCTTTTATTCAACCATTACACATAACAGGCAAAATATCAGCAAATTTGATTAAGGTAATAAAATAATCTGATATTTGAACTTTGGCTAAAAAAAACTAAACCAAAAATTCATAGTAAAGTTGAGGAGGCTTCTTACTGGATGTCCCAGGCCAGCCACACAGTGGAGAAGTGCCCCCAGCCCAGCTTACGGATCACATGGTATCTCCCATTGAACAGATCTCCAATCTTCACATGGTGATATCCACCTGAGCAAACACATATGCATCCATGAGGAAACAGCGATGCATCATTGGATGTAGCTGTGGCGCAGGTATAGCTGGGCCAACTTCCAATCGGTGAGTCATGGGTTCGGTTCCCACTCCGTCTGAAGTCTGAATGTCGAAGCGTCCTTGGGCAAGACACTGAACCCCTGGTGGCCAGGCTAGCGCCGGTGTGTATGGCAGCTCTGCCACCATCAGTATGTGAACGCCATTTTTGCTGTATAATCAGTCTTCGATAAATTATTCTGCACTTCAGCAGGATTTAAATAAATAACAGAAAAAACATCAACATCCTACCATTTTCCTATCTCAAAGTTAGGAAAGCCTGTCCCAGCTCTCGGCAAATGGAATGAGCTTCAGTATTAAGAAGGATGTAAGAAAGAGGGATGCGAGTCAAGTTGCCTGGATCACTAGAGATTGAATACTGACAAACATGCTAAAAACAAACCCTAAAATTCTGTAGGATTTATACCAGAATTGCCTCAAGCAGACATTATGAACTACTATTCCAGCTGCTGGCTCCTGTCTCAGCAATGCTAGCAGAAAATTACATGATAAAGTGAGCTATAAATGTTGAGGAAAATACACAAAGCCTGTTAAAAAAAAAAAAAAAAAAAAACTAAAAAAACCCCTAAAAAAACAAGCTTTAGTTTGAAACAAGTCATTTAACTCTCACTGATGCAGTGAGCTGCTAGTAGATAGTAGCTGCTCATCCCTTTTTTATAATTATCATTAGTAGTAGTAGTAATATTATTATTATTATTATTATTATTATTATCAACTGAAGACACATCTGGTGGTCATGAAAAAAAATGTAGCTCTGTTTCAGAGCAAAGTTTAGGTCTACATCATGCAAACAAAATTTTACTTTTATGTATGTAATCAGGTTTGTCACTGACTTCATACTTCATTGCGTACTTATGTGGGTTGTTAGCGATACATCTACCAGATTGCAGTGCAGAGTTCACCTCCTAGTTCAGTTTCCAGTTTTAGACAACAGCAAACACGACGAAGATGCAAGAGATCATGATACCACACATTTCTAGAAGGACGCATAAAAGAGTCAGCACAACAGACGGCGATGGTCTGTGCGACCTTTAAAACATCTTGGCTTCTTCTTTGGTCTTTTTGCTGATTGCACATCGACTACACTGCTCAACACTGCCCTAATGTTTTCTTATGAAACTGTTCTGTTTGCTGCTTCGGAACTTGCGTCTAATAGGGTCCAGAAAACAGACCAAATAATACGTAAAGGATGCAGAAGATAGAAGATTCCTCATCTGTGTTTAGCGTACAGCATAAATGGGTCACACCCATCTCAGGTACAAACCATAAATAGTTCTTGAAGTTGCTGAAATGAACTGAAGAAACATAAGAACTGTTTAATGGCTAACTACAATCTGAGATAACAGTGGCAAATAATTATCTTTAAGGAAAGAATGCAGGAAAACCAATTTTTTGTTTTTGCCTCTATGTGAACTGTATCCAATCTTTTCTTAACACAGATCTGATTTATTTATAAGCAAGTCTGATCAAAAGCAAATAAAACATTGATGAATATAATTAAAAGCAATCAGACTGCACAATCATCAATATTAAAGCTGATGTAACCATTGGCCAACTTAGTCTTTTAGTCTATCCATCACAATTCTCATATAATGAGAATGTAATTCCATTTGAATTCTTTGCTAGAAAGCATAAACTCTTAAGTCATATGCATGTCAGTCATCCGAGGAGAAAGCAAGAGAGATCTTACCCCGACAGTAGTCATTAGGATCCTCCTGCTCATCGTCATCGGAGCCCAGGATCTCCTCATCTTGTTCTGGGAGGGGAGATTCTGCCTGACCCTGCTGAGAACCACCCCCACGGCCATGAGGCTCTGGTCTGAGAGAAAACACAAATACAGACAAAAGGCTGGTGAGGAAGAGAAAACATTGGGACAGAGTCTGGAAGAATGGGAAACAGGAAAATGCAGATAAGAGTTAAAATTCTGCAAAAAGTAGGTGGCAACAAAAAGTGAAGCACCAAAAAAGTTGCAGAAACTCATCCGTTTAGACCAGGAGTGGGCAACTCCGCTCTTAGAGAGCTGCACTCCTGATAGTGTTGAGTTTCGCTGCTGCATCAAACACATCAGAATTCATTAGCAGACTTGTGAAGAACTTGAAATCAAACTGCACACGTCTGCTAATTCCCCATTGATCCGAGTTAGGTGTGATGTAGCCGGGAAACTCACAATACTTGCAGGAGTGCAGCTTTCAGGAAGCAGAGTTCCCTTCAACTAGTTTACACATTGTTTAATCTTGAAATTATGGGAGTGTCCTTTTGATTGACAGGTATCCAATATCCACAGCAAGAAGTGAGTGTAGCCCAAACATGGTTTTTAGTCAGCTAACAGAGTGAATTATCTTTAGCAAAGTTAGCTCCCATTGGATCAGTTAGCTCTAAGCAGCTCGGAGTTCAATAGAGCTCATTCATCTGTCCCCACACTCACAGCCGCCCCTCTCAGCGCCACGTCTTTGACCATTTTTGTATTTGCTGTAATTCATAAATGGTAAACAACACAAGTAGTGAAGGTGCAGACTCGAATTAGGTGTGACGTAGATCATTGCACTAACAGTGTAAAAGCACACCTGGAGATATGACGTCAATATGAAAATCAGGCACCACACATCACAATAATGGTAACAGCGACTAACCACATTGCTCCAGACAACCCTGACTTGTTCTCAGCTGTTGTGTGCTGCTTTTATAACAAAGTGCTGTGCTACTGTACCGTCAACAGCAGAAGCAAGCAGATACAGAGAACAGTGTAAGATCTTGCATAGATGCTATATCAACTTCTTGCAACACGTAATGAACATTTATTTGCGCACGGCATAGACTGTATGTAAAAGATGGACCGAGCCTCTGTCACTTCACCAGAAGGTTTCTGAAACTAAAAAAGGAAGCTCATCCGGTGTTTCGCACCGTCGCCATCTTGCCATCGCTCTCGGCAAATGTAAAAATGGGCAAATGGTGGGCTGTGAGCGTGGTGGTGGATAATTGGCGTCTATCAGACTCTGAGCTGACTGTAGTTTCGGACTAACCCTGATCCAACAGTAGCTAACAGGCTAATGCCAACGTGTGGTGTTAGCTGGTTAAAAACTATGGTTGTACTACACTTTGTACTACACTCTGCCGTCTTGCTGGAGGGTATCTGATGCCTTTCAATCAAAAAGACATGTCATTAATTATACCAAATGTTAATATTAAATAATATCTGAAGAGATGAGTTATTTAAAAAAATGCCCACCCTCAAATTTGTTATGAAGGTAAACTTGACCTATTAAACTTAAAATGTTTTGCACCAGGCTGTAAAGATGTTTATTTCTGCTGTGAAGTAGGTATTTTTAAACGAATCTATAGAGATCTGCTCTGTTTTAAAGCCCCTAGTGGATGAAGGAGGAACTGCAGGTTACCGAGCCCCTCATAGAGAATAGAAATTTGATCTTTTCACTTTGTTCCAATGGAAGATGCTGTTCGGTGAACCATCAATTTCTCATTCTAGCTTTTATGTAATAATCATAACAATCCCCGCGAACCTGCTTTGGTGCCGTAAGGACATAGAAGTGTTCAAGGTGGAGATATAAAAAGTTTAAACATCACATTTTACGGCATCATTCACAACTGTTAACATTCAGACAGTAGCATGGAAGGCTGAATCAATTCTGATTTAGCACTTTCACTTACTAAGTAATTACAAAATGCATTTATCCAATGAAAGCTTCCCGCACTGTGTCATTATTTGAGGGACCACCTAAATAAAGTGATGTACACATCAATATATATTACCTACAAATATGTTTTACACACACACAGACACACACACTCAGTAGATCCGTTCCCAAATCACACAAAGTATTGGTCAATACTGTCTCCGACCACATTTAATAACTTTTAGGCCTCTTTTTGGAACATGTCAGCATCGCTGCATCAACATGTAGAAACAAACCTTAATTTCTGTCTGTAGGAAACTGCTTGACCTCCTTACTGCTCTTCTCCACTTCCAGTTAGGAGGAGACCTCATGTTGTTGCACTTAAGATACAGACTAAGAGAATGTGGTAGCAGATTACTCAACTTGTCTGTTTACTACAGCGTTCATTAAGAATAGCAATCAAATGAATAAGACAACTCTGCTTTTCCGCAAATACCAACTACACAAGCTTTGGAAAATCTATAACGATTGAGTTCAATACAAGAACAACTAGACATATGAGTTTTAATGTTTCAACATTAAAGTTTCACTTAGAAAATAGCAAATATTACGATAAAAAAAAAAAATTAATCTAAGGTCTTGGACTAAAAAAAAGCTCCCAACACACCAGTAGAGAAGCAACGATGAAGAAGGAAAAAACCAAAAACAGAGGGACAATAGAAAAATTTCACCTAACTTTACACATATTTGAAGACAAAAGACACAAGATAATTGTACGTAATTTTTTTTCCCTTACTGCAGCACAGTGGACAGAGACAGCAGGATACTTCGAGGACTTGTGTAACACTACACACACAGGCTATTTTAAAGATTTCCTCCAACTATCTGCGACTCAAGTTTGTCCCCAATGAACACACACCTTACCTGCAAGACGCACGGATGCCCATGGGACGTGATACAAGGACAAGAAAGTAGAGGTCCTGGAAGAACCTTTTAATCCATCCAGCAGGAAGAGTAATGTGGTATTAGAGGTTAGAGGACAGAGACAATAAAAAGTAGAGGGGAGGAGGAGAAAGTGATAAGTGCAAATGAAAAGCTGGGTTGGAAAATAAAATTAAAACATAGGAAAGAAGAAAAAAAAAGGCAGTAGTGGGCGGAAAAGGGGGACGACTAGCAATCAGAAGAGATTTGTGGAGGCTTTGCTGCACGCTGGGTCCTGGACTGCAGGGGAGCGCTGCATACTCGCCGATTCTTGCTCACTTATTCGCCTCTCACACATTCACTGCTGCGCTCTCTCTCTGGCTGACCGAGAACTCTCCTTGGCTGTCGTCAGCCTCTGGCCCAGCCCCCTCACTGACAGCTGGGAGATGATTGGGTGACAGAGCCAAGCACTGCATTGCAGGTGAGGTACGACATCAGCCCCCCTCCTCCCTGACATCCTCTTCATCATACCAAAACAAGACCATTTCTTTCCCCTCTGACTTTCCATCATCATCATCATCACCATCCCATCATAATGTGTCATTGTAATGACGCTATAATCATTTTCTTCTGTTTCAAACCAACACCAAAGCTACAGCTTACTTTGCAACCTCCTTAACCGGCACCGTCCCCTGGAGGAAGTGCTAAAAACACTAATTGATGATCCACGTTCTGTCTTCCTGGTACAAAGTCTTAAGTCTTCAATTTAGTCTAAAATCAAATTAGGTTAAATGTAAATCAACAGAAATATTTAATCTTGTTAAACTCAATTCTTGCTCAAAATATGCAACATGACCATTAAGGTCAAGCAATAAAAAAATAAAATATTTCTTTCCAAACAAAGTTACTGGATGCTTTTGTTTATTTTCTTCCAACATAAATGGCATGAACTGCAAATGGTGTCTGCTTAAATAGCCTTTTTAAAGTCTATTGCATGGGTGGGGGTGTTTTGTTGGCCCATTTTAGGTTCTGGTGGGAATATATAGGAAAAGAGATGGAGCGTCGGTGCATCTTAACTAAAAGTAGTGAATATCATGCTTCTTTGTACACTGCATGGAATATCAAGGAGGCTCGAGAGCAGCACAGCTTCAGAGAGATGAAGCTTTTATAAGTAACTGCAGTCACCACATCATTATTCACTTGGTACATTTACAGTCTATGGCAATAGGAAGAAATAAACTGGTAAACTGCTGTGACAGAACAATACCACTATTCACGATGTCACTACTACTTGATTTCACAATAAATTACAGTCTTAATCATGATTAATTAAATCGTAACGCTTCATTATATCACTTTCCATAAAAAATATCAAACATACAGGCAGACCGATGCAACAACATCCACACGTTGCCACTCGTGTTGCTTTGTTTTCGTTTTGTGAAGGTTGTGTCTGAGTAGGAAAGTATGACACAGGTAGAGTTATTAACTTGAAACAAAATTAGTCATCAGTATCAGATTATTTGGTTATGAAAAATTGTTATGTTGTCCTTGTGGAGAAAAGGATACAAGCCTGCAAAGTAGGGCTGGATATTGATCCAGATTTCAAGATTCGATTTAATTCCAATTCTCAAGATTTAGAATAGATTTTCACGATTCAGTCCGATCTGTTCTGATCAGTGTTATTAAAATCTTTGTGGTTTTTTTGTTAAATTATATGTATATATACTTATGAAACAGTGATACTAGGATTATATTGACATTCAACAAAAAAAATACAATACCCTTAAATGTACGCGCAAAAATAAAGCAACTAAAGTAATATATATTATATAATAAACATGTTGGTGCATGGTGTTTTACCGCCTTAGATGTGTGACTATGGAGTTAGACATCACATTCACCAAGAGAAATGTATTAAATTGATCTTTGGACGTACGGATCGATCTTTAGGAATTGATGAGAATCGATTAATCGGTTTTTTCAACACAGCCCTACTGCAAAGTAGCTTTAAAAAAGCTGCAATGAAAAGAAGAACTGAAAAGATAAATCCCCAGTAACTGGGTTAAATAACATTACTGCTTACCTCATGCAAAACAGAAACTAAAAGGCATTGTGCTATTTGCAACCTTGAAATCGTGTATGACTTCTAAGGGCTTGCTGCACAGCGTGACTAGTTAATTCAATGAACATTATTCTCCAAAAAAATATTTTAAAATATTTTTTCCTGTACAAACATGATTGTCTGAGATGACTGAGATCTGTCAATAAGAATATTGTGCAAATAAGAGTACCATTTATTTTGTGATTTTTAAGACTTTTTTTGCATGATAATTAGTTTAATTTGCTGTGCTGGACTGGGATATTTGTGATACACATTAGGGATGCACGATATTTATCAGACCAATAAAATATCTGCCGTTTGGATTATTTTTTTATCTGTTCTTTTTCTGATAAAAATCCCCGATAATATATAAAAGTTTTGGGTTATTTTATTCAGGCAACGCAGTGCGAAAGCAGGCTGAGAGGGCGGATTATGTGCGCCTTACCAGCAGGATCCAGACTTGGTCCTGTCAATGCCTGAGTAACAATAAGCACGGTCGAATTTTAGCAGATTAAACAATTTCTATGGATGATATAGCATTACTGGGAAGTCCCAGAGGAGGGAAAAAGATTTAAAGTTTTAAAATAATGAATCTAATAGCTCACCTGAAAAATCATCAACGCAACAAAGAAGTATTGAACATATAAGAAGCTGGTAGCAGCTAATTGTGCTAAAGCTAAAAACAATAACACAGACTGTTATCGGTCATGACAAGCAGACAATTAGTGGTTATCAAAATCGGTTGAAATGTTTCATTTCGTGCATCAATAATATACGTCAGTGATGTGGAAAACATAGAAGTTAAGAACTGTTGCTAAGAGTAGAATTTTCTTGTAAAGGTTGCATTTATTAATCAGCCTATTATTTTTTTTATTTTGAGAGAAGTTCCTATTAAAAAAAAGGATCACATGAGATGAGTCACCAAACACTCAAATTACAAATATTTATTTGGTCACATTTCTTAATTCACTGTAGAATATGCACCATGACTGCTAAAGCATGAACGTTTGTCCATTTAGGAGTCAGTCTTATCTAAAGTGATGTTATAATGAAAAGTGAAGAAGTAAATAATTTTTTAACAAAGATTAACACAGTTTGAATAAAGTAAAATGACAAGTAAAATAATAACAGGCAAAGCAGTATTGAGATCAGACACTATTAAACAAACAGTTTACTTCATTCTTGTAGCAGTGGGATTATAAAGATTTCTCATCGTCAAGTACACATCAATAAAATATATTTTAAAACTCTAAATGTTAATTTATTTTTTATTATTATAAAAATTGATATTTTAAAGACATATTATACTTAAAAATAAATAAAAAAAAATCATGTTTACATTAATTAATAAAATAAAAATTGACCATCAGACTGGTCATTAATATTAATATGCAGTCAGAAATCTGTAGCTCGCATCTTTTCTTCTGATTAAACCATGAACAACCTGTGTGTGGGAGCAAAACTAAAAATACCTGTACACTGGAATAAAAATCAAATACAAAGAAAGAGCCGTTTGGCATATTTTCAATCTTTCTTTTTAAATAATGTTTGAAGAATACAACTTTTGTTCATATAAAAAGTTAACAATGTTAACAATGACCTGCAACATGTTTCTCCATAGAAGTAAGAACCAAAATCTAACACAGAATCACATCCTGTTCATATCAACATCGCTCCAGAGCACATCTGACATGACAGTGTGTGTCAGTATCTCCTCCTCTATACTGGCTGTGTTGTTTCCACCCATCCAGCCCCATTAAATCTCTGAAGTAAAATAAACATGGGCCTTTGGAGAAGACTGAGTTCTTGGGATGGAAGTGGGCCAAAAACATTGCCATAGCAGCTCCCCTCCCTCCAAACAAAATCAATGCAAACTGCCAGAGCAGCAGAATAAAACAGCAGCACTAGGTATGTACTGAGGGTTCAATGCGCACAAGGTGTGAATGAATGTAGTGCTGCCTTTTCATTTAATACCTACTAAATATAAGCTAGGATCATGCTTGGGAACTTATTTAAATTCTTTTATTATGTTTTCTTCACATTTTAGCTTCTGTGTAATTAGCACATTAAAAAGATTAATGTTAATCCTGATGGGCAGTATAATGCAAGATTTTACTTAAATATAATCATGATATGAGAGTAGTTGTATGCAGAATGCACTATGTAAGCAACAAAGAAAGATTAATAGAGAGTACATTTTTCAGTTTTGCATGCTATAACATCAGTTTTCAACTGCAGGTTTTTCTTAGTTCACAACAATAATAATCAAATAAATGAAGCTGAATAAAGCTAAAAGCAATCCTAAATTTCACAGCCTACATCCACAAAACTCCCATTTATAATCATTTACAGACATCCATTTATATCATTTGCCACTGTTAGGGTAGGAAAAAGGATGGAGAGTAAGCTGCAATGTGAGGACAAAGGGCAAGAAAGAAGAGGGATGCAGAGCTGTAAAAGGCCGCAGATGATAAAAGAGTTGATTGGTTATGTAATGAACTGCAGCTATGGCTGGAAGTGAAGCAAGAGAGATGAAAGCAAAATACAGCTGAGGGCAACAGTGCTGGTAAATATACAGCAGTAAGAGAATTTCATTTGAAAGAGTTACAGAAACACGTAGCTTTGTGCCTTAACTGGTGCAAACACACAAATAAATCTCAGTATCTCCCACCTGAAGGTGCAAATTCACTAGAGACATTGGCAGCCTCTGTTTCAGTCACTTGCACACAAAATAAGCAACATGCATAACAAATAGTAAAGGTAGTGATGCAGCAAAAGGATGCATACACGATGAAAAATACATCAGCAATACTGTGTGTCTGCTGTCTGTTACAGACAGCCATCAGAACAAGCAAAAAGTGTGCCTTTACATATTTTTTTCTTGCTTTCTTATTCAAATGCATGCAAAACACAACTCACTTGCACGTTAGACCACTTGCAAGTTTCACTACAGCTGTATTGATGGAGAAGATCCAGTCCAGGAGCCACATGACCCAGAAGAAACACACCAAACTGTAAACTGAGCTAAGGAAAAGGGCTTTTTTCAAAGCATTAAAACTGCTATGGGACTAGTCTGCACTGTTCTCCCAGCTCTTTAAGTGTACTGTGGCTGCTGTGTCCCTCTCACCACAGCAGACAAAAAGAGCGAGTGACAAGAGGGTGGGAGGGAAGGAGCATGAAGGGAGTAAGACTAAGATGGAGAAGGAGACAGAGGACTTAAAATTGGATGCTTACTTTAGTTGTTTATGAAGCCTTTTAAGCTTAAAACGGTTGCAGTGCAACACTGTTACAGTAGGAAAGTTTTAGTGAAGTGAGGAAGAAGTCATGTTGTTTGTATACCAACATGCTGGTTCTATACTCTTTACCAGAACTTGATCTGTAACATATTTACTATGATCATGACTACCTTCATTTAATTAAGTACCTGATTTGCCACTTTCATACTACCACTTATGAAGGGCTTAAATAAGACGCTGTCCCCATGGTGCCGAAGTGTAGCAAAACCGCAAAAATACTTTAGCAATCCACCCTTTCATTCCCACAAATCCAAGGATTACCCTCCATGAAAGCAAGCATGGTACCAGGTATCGAGATAGAAAGGTTTGAAATCCCTGTGTTACAGCATCACTGCACATCTCGAGGATATGACCCCAAAGTGATAAACACACACGCCAGCCGTAATGATAATAGTGTCGGTGAGACAATCCTGGCTTGTTTCCAGCTTTTGCACCAAAACGCGCTGCTTTTACATCATCATACGGAAAGCGGCGTGGGGGGTAACCACATATGGAGAACACTGTATGTTAGTTGTTACATGAATGTTATATGAACACATTATATGCGCATGCTCTACGTCTCGCTTTAGGTTTGGTTTTTAATCATCACAGCAGCCCCCACAGTCTTGCAGCATGTGCTACAGCTGTTTTGTGGAGATGGTGAAGAATTTCTTCTAGTTTTTGCCACCATTTTCACACCTGAACCAGTTTCAGTGCCATGTGGACATAGCATAGGACTCCACCAGGCCTAATGGGAAGGGCTTCTAGCGTGACATGAGACATCAAAGACAGGTTTTACCTGTATGTGGGATGAGTAGTAATGTGATGTTTAAACACAAGGAAGTGCAGCACCTTACCAACTCGTTATACCACTGTAAATTCTGGTTGCAGTATAATGTATCTTTACAGTGTAATCTCTATTTAAGGACAACATTTAAAAAAGAAACAGGTTAACTGTGCCCCATTACGACATCCAATATGATCCAACTCAATGAGACTGGAATTGAGCGCAGCTGCTACCTGACAGACAGGTACTACTACTACGGCCATTTAGCAGACGCTTTTATCCAAAGCGACGTACATTTGAGAGAACAACACAAACAAAAATTCACAGAGAATGATACAGTATTAACAGGTGAACTGCTAGTCATTGATGTCGTTATGTCAAGTGCTAAGATCGTGATATGTGATTTTTTGTGTGTGTGTGTGTAAAGGCTGTTACATACTCCACGAGAAGCGAGAAATTTGTTCTTGTTCTCGGGGCTCCGAGAAGAAAATGACGT
>JBAMHX010000004.1:26373836-26400994 GCA_037177515.1 Pseudomugil tenellus
AGACTGTCTGAACAGATGAGTTTTGAGTCTGGATTTGAAGAGAAGGAAGGAGTCCACTGTACGGAGATCAGGAGGGACGGAATTCCAGAGATGGGGAGCAGAGCGACTAAACGCCCTGCTCAGAATTTGGAGAGAGGAAAGAGGTGATGTGATTACTTACCAGTTTTTCAAAACACTTCATTACCACCGAGGTCAGTGCAACCGGCCAATAGTCATTTACACTTGAGATGTGAGATTTCTTTGGCAGGGGGATTACAATGGAGGACTTTAGGCAGGGAGGAACAGTGGACTGGGAAAGTGACAGGTTGAAGATACTGGTAAAGACTTAAGCCAGCTGGTGCGCACAGTCCTTTAGCTGGCATCCGGGAATGCCATCAGGTCCAGGAGCCTTTCTTGGATTTACTGTCCGTAGCATGCGTCTCACCTCACACTCCTCCACTCTAAAGATGTGGTTGCTTTGGGCTGCATGGTGAAGTGTTGTCGTATCTGCCAGTGAGGCGTCCCCATCCACAGCTTCAGGGTCAGATCTATAGCTGGTAAAGTGATGGATTCCCTGCCAGACTTGTCTGCTTTTGTTACCGCCCAGATCATTTTTCAATTCTCCTCCTAAGCTCTGATCAAGACCTTTCATGATATGGCTTTATCTGAACAAACCTATTTGATGGTCCCGGCACAGTTATGAAACACCAAATATTTCTATTCCTTTATTGAGGCTTTGTGTTATATCGTGTTCTTCATTTTCACATAGAGCCTTATTAAAACTGTGACTTATTTAATGATGTGGAACAACTTCCTTGCATAGTTTTTACTCACAGAAGAAACAAATTATCAAACCTTTCTGAGATTGCTTTTAGTGATTTTAACAGCCAGGAGAACAAAACAGGAAACAATTTCGAACTCAAACTCAAATGTTTAATTAACTGAAATCCTACAGGCATAATTAATTGGAAGACAGTGTAATTGTAGTCCTACTTATTTCCTTCTTTATACCTTTCTTTTTCGTAGTTAAAAAACGTTCCTTCATCTTGCAGGAATGAACTTCTATAAATAGTTTCATCCCTAATTACAAGAGGGGCCCATGTATGTGCTGAGTGCATCAGAGGAAAGCATCAAAGCTTCCTTCAGCCATGCTGAAATGAGCTGAAATGAGCCTACATGCTAGCCCCATGAACCTACAGCTTTCCTGTCACACTTCCACTCTGTCGCCCTGCAGCTCAGATTAGGACCTGAACAAAACCTCATGTCCCTCCACATCAGGACTTCCTGAAACCCCCTCTGCCTCCACCTCCATACTGTCTGTCTCCTGTATACAAGTCATGAAAAAACTGTTGAAACTAAATCAGAACAAGGCTGCAGGTCCAGATGGTGTCAGTCCCAGAGTTCTCAAGACAACCATGTCTGATTCTCCAGCACTAGTTCAACACCAATCTAAGTAAGAAAAAATTCCAGTGATGTGGAAAACATCCTGCCTTGTACCAGTGCCAGAAAAACCATAACCAGGTCTACAGAACTTGAATTTCCCTCTGGTATTAATAAAGTATTTTTCATTTTCTTTCTTGAAAAACAATTGAACTTCGCATACATTCTGACTATGGAATGTCTGAAAGAACAAAGCACACATTTCCACTGCAAGAAATCTCACCCCTAGAGAGATGATTTTTCTTTATTTTCCTGCAATGACACAATAAAGTGATATAGTAAAAAAACGATTGTTTTACATATTTTTACATCAGTACAATAAGATGGAGTTATGATGTAGTTAGAAATAGAGTTCATCATTATCTCACTGCTTGTATTTATTAATGATTAATCTGTTGCAATAAAGAGCTGCTCTTCAATTATCTTTTTAAATGTTTGGATAATTATCTAGATTAGATTATATCTTCACAAACGTAGCTAGCACATAGAGAAAAAGTATGACAAATTGCTTCACTTGTGCTATCCTGCCACCCGGTGGCAACATGTCTAAAGAAAAGGGGAAAAAAACCATATTAAAATCTACACACCTTTACAGCTTTGAAAAATAGTAGCCTTTATTATTTTATGGTGGTATTTACAGATGGCATGGCCTGCTGTCTTGGTAAATGTGGTCAAGAACTCAGTGAAAAATAAATATGGTCACATCTCAGGCAAAGCAATCATAACCAAATGAGCCAATAACATTGTGATATTGATGAGATAAATCTCATCTGATTGATAAAGTTATGTAAAAATGAAAAAGTGAGGCTTCAGCATCACCGTTCAGCATCCAGCAAGTACGCATACACCTATGTGTCCTGCTTAAGAATTCAAATGAACAATATGGTGTACTGCTCAAACAATCAATATTATAGAATCACAGAACATCCGATCTTGATTTAACACACAAAGTAAATAACGTGTTAGAATAAAAAGAACTACATTTAACAAGCATCGCAAAGGAAACATCATAACTGACAACTGATGGGTGTAACCAGAGCAACCGTGGATACAGCTTGCTGAATATATTTTCAAGCTCCTGGATAATTCTCCACTTGCGTGGTTTGTTGCTTCCTGTAATAAGTTACTGACTTCTGGATATTTTACTATTAATGATTTGCAAGACAGGAAGATTTTAGAAGTTATATGGAAGTAATATCGATGCATTTTCAGCCAACCTTAAACTCACATTAGCATGTTCATATTGAGATTAATTTGAAACTTTATGGTTTAATTAAATACACTGTTTCTTTAGATATACAAGCTGCAGCTGTAATCACTGTGACTCAAGTGGCACACCAGACTATTGATGATGCATTTGAATTCTAATACATTAAGTTCTCCATAAATAAACAAAGAAAAAAATAATTCAAATATATTCTCTTTCATATAGTTATACAAACATAAGAAAAGACCATAAATACAGGGCCAATCGGTGCCCCAAACATTCAATAAACATTAATAATATGTTGGTTTATAAATGGAAAAATGATTAAATTACATTTTTAGCTGATAATCTTATGGAAAACATCCAACTTGAATAAACTACGAAGCCAAACGTGGCTTCAAACATGCTGCGGTGATACTGGAACTCGCAGACTGCTAAAACTTTCATCTGAAACAACACAAGTGCTTTTCATTTAAAAGGGAAAAACAAGCACAACTTTAAATGTTTGGTGAGAAATAAAAGCAAAGCTCTCCAAACTTATACATTGTTTCATATAAAAGGGACAAAACCTAAAACTCAAACAATAAGAAATATGAAGCTTGTAAATTTTATTCTTTGAGTGAATCATTTACATATTTTCATCCTACCCTTTACATACTCGAAATAACTTAAAATATTATCTATTATGCAATTTAAGGATAAACTCTAGTATTCAAATGTATACTGTTTGAAGGGTTTGCTGGAGGTTTGGTCTCAGTAAATTATTTTCCATAATAAGGTAACCATTTAGCCTGAAATACTTATGTACAAATACTGTTAACTATAATATCTACACGGTTCTATGCACTTAGAAATAACATTTACCATGTGGACAAAAGCTAAACTGTGTTTAAAATGTTCTTATTACATTTTATCCCTTCTCCCAATCCTGAAAAGCCATAAAACTTTGTAAAACATGTATCACCAGTTCAACTCTTCAATTTCTTGCAATTTTTTTTATTTTTTTTATTTTTAAGCCCGTTTGCTGAATTAAAGTGGGTGCACGATATAAAAACAAAATATCTGGGCCAAAACACACTGAAAGTAGGAGGACGATTAAAGCCGGTCTCAGCAAAAGGAAAAAAGACAGCAGAGTAGGGGGCTTTAAGAACAGGATGTCCTTTTTCTCTTCCCTGATAGTGCTACGTCCCCCAGGATATGAATTACGGCAGGCACTTGAATGTCATGGTTGTGCGCGTGGAAATAAAAGTAATGGATAGTCACATGAAACAGTTCTCAGAGTGTTTCTTGAGAAACAGAACAAAAAAAGAAAAAGAAAAAAGAAAGAAAAAACCCACAAAAGAAGAAAAGTTGGCTCCTCATGATTCCATCTCATCTCCATCTAACGACGTCGGCACAAAGCTGATGACTTCTTCGTAGGTCAAACCTGAGGAAATACAATACAAAGATTATTTACCATTACAATACACAAAAATTACACTAAAATAGACGCTTATTATGTGCAAACTCACATTTCCATTCCTCAATTTCCAGCTCACGGCTTTCAAAGCTCTGGTCATAAGGTTCTGCTTCTGGTTCGTCATCTGGGTCGTGGTACTGAGCAAAGTAGGAGTGGGCTAGAGCCTCAGAAGCTGTGATCCTCTTGTCTGTGTCCAGCACCAGCATTTTCTCCAGCAAGTCCACCGCTGCAGAAAAACAGCAATAAAGACAACAGCGGGCGGCGGTAGTTACCAGAACGGTTGCTCGACTGCTTATCCAAACATTAGTCAGCGTTGTCAGTGTTTTGACACATGGCCTGCTTAGTTAAGCTAGAAGAAAGGGAGGTGTGATTTCCTGTTGAGTGGGTTTACTCTAGCTGATGAGAAAGCGCTTAGTCAAAACGCTGGCACAAACAACTACACAGAGACCAGCAGAAATAATATGCATCAAAACCAAGATTTATTGATCACAGATATTGCATTTTGTTTCAAAAGATTAACTTTCCCAAAAAGAAGCTGTGTGTTATTATTGTCATGCAACAGTCCGAGTAATCTGAATGGAAGGTTTGTTTATATGTCAACATATTTGTGCGCCAGCATGACACTAGATTTCTCCAAGCTGGTGCTTTGCAGCACAAATACAGCAGCTCTACAGAACCCTTTGGCTTAATGGAGGACTGCATGCAAGCAAATACACACAACCATTAGGATGCAACTTCTTGTTTTTTATTTTCTTTTAAAGCACTTTCAAAAAGTGCACTGACAACAGGATGACAGGTGCCAGAATTGCTAGGTAGATGTTTGCAGGTCAGTCTGTGAGAATGCTGCTTTTATGTTAAATTTTTCTTTAAAACTATAATAATATGGATTTCATAACGCAGATCTTTAATAACTTTACAATCATTTAGCAGACGCTTTTCTCCAAAGCGACTTACATCTAATAATAAGAACAACACAAGCACTAAATCAAACAGTAGAGGACGTCATAGATAAGTGCAGTGGAACTGCTGTAGTGTAGTTGGGCACAACTACATAACAAACACACAACATAACAAAATATATAAATAAAATGCATTCAATACTTTCGTAATTTATTTCAACGAACTGGCTTTTATTTCCTACCTCATAATCTGCCACATTCAAACAAGTCTGTCAGAAAACAGTTGTCTTATCAAGTCACGCTGGTTTTATATATTTCAACCTTCGCAGGAAGTTGGATACATCTTTTTGAGACTGAACATAGTGTAATTTCAGTAAAATTAAAATTCCTGGGCTTAAGTGCAATATTATAATTTTTCCTTTTTTTAATCCTCCCAACAAGTAATAACATTACATAAGTGCAAATATTGACAATGAAATGCGTCATTACGTCACTACCCGGTAATTATACACAAGGGTTCAATGTGTGTTGTATTGAGGATAAGAGTAAACCCCAACTCCACAAATTAGAAAGCAAACCATGTCTTTATAATACCACTAGAGGGAATCAGAGATCCAGAAAGAGTGCAAAGAGAACAACTTACCAAGAGGGTTGGCTCCAATGAACACATCAGCAAAGTTCCTCTTGGGCATGTGGGGAAGTGAATTAATGTAGTTCCTCGCCTGAGATAAGGAATAAACAAATGGAAAATTCTCAAATACCTTAAAGACATAAAGTACTTTTTCCATGCACCTACCAGGAATTCTGAAAATCTGACACACCCACTCACTTTAAAAAAAAAAGGTTGGTGCGCAGGAATGTACCAGTTACATTCCATGCACTTTAATACTCAGATCACATGCATTACTCAAACAGTGTGTCCTACTGGCTGCACTGGAAAAGCACCCTGAGAAGCTGTGACAAGCATGCTGAGTCAGAGGTGAGAGGAATCTGGATACGTGTTGTTTCAGGAAAGACAAGTCGGACAGAATTTTCCTGTAAACAGGAACATTGCGGGGTAGAAGGCGAACGGTAAGTAGTCTCACCTCATGGCTGGGCATCCTGCTTATGAGAGAGGCTGGGGGTGTCCCCGTCAGTCGCATTATCTGCTGCAGCTGGTTTATATCTAAAGCTTCTGAGTCAAGGGGCATCATAGCATTGGAGGTCAGCAGGTCAAAGAGCATAGATGTTTAGAAGGTTATTGTTTAGGGGGGAAACGTGTGAAACAGGGTGAGGGTAACAGGGAGCGAGAAGACTAATATACACATACCCTAAAGGGACATTTACAGACTGAAAAGCTTATGAACACTGTGCAGCAGGGACTTCAATCTTTTCAGCAGAAAAGCAAATAACAGTGCATGCTAACAAAGCCTTGTGTTCGAAGGCATAAGAAGCTGGTAAATTACATACTGTAGTGCAAAATATGTGCAGAAAAGAGGTGGTAGCATCAGCGGCAGGTAGCAGGACACCTGCTGGCATGTCAGCACAGAGATGTGCAAAAAAAAAAAACTGGGTGGGACACTCACAGACTCTGAAGAGATTTTCATCAAGAGCTCAGCGCCTGGAGTTCCGACGAGCATCACTATAAGCTTCAACTGATCAATGTCTACCACACTCTCATGAAGGAAAACTGAAAGGATGGCGGATGATGGATAAAGGGGAGGAGTGAGAGGTTCAAGCTCACATAAGCTGCATAAACCCTACAAAATGTATGCAAGAGCCTCTCGCAACACGTCAGGATTTCTGTAGCTCAAGCACAACATAATGTACTGAAGCTGAAAACAAGTGAAAGATACAACAAAGCATAGCAAAGAAAACAGATCGGTCGATCTGTTGTCTGAAGCTTCTACACTACTGGTTTTCACGGCTTTGGCCTTTAACGTCCTGGCTCGGAGAATGGGATCCGTTTTTCTAATAGCTGGAATTGCTGAACACTATTACGTTTCAAGCTGAAAAGCTTTTATGCCATCCATTAGAGAAGCAATTAGATTCACTTCTCTTAACGCTGCTCTATGGATTTAACCAATGGAAAGGCCTTTGAAGACAATGACTATTTTCTTTCTATTATTATCATCATCATGATCATCATTTCTGTTATTATTATTATCATTATTATTATTATTAATCAAGTCATTATTATTATTATTATTATCGATAATAATACAAATCTAAAAAGTTATTTTTGCTGCAATTTCTCAGTATTTAATCTAATACACAGTTGTGCTTTCGCAATCTGCAACTTTTTCCTCTTTATTTTATTTATCTTAAAAATAAAGAAACCCAAAGGTGGGCAGCTCCAGTCCTGTAAGTGTTCAGTGTTTCCCAGCTGCAACACACCTGACACAAATCAATATTTATTAGCAGACTTGTGCAGGATTTAACTTCAAGCTTTGCATAACTCTGCAAATTATGTGTGATGTGTTTCAGGTGTGTTGCAGCAGGGAAACTCCCAATACTTGCAGGAGTCTCCAGGACCGGAGTTGCCCACCCCTGGAGCAGCTTTTAAATGAAAAATAAATGAAAACTTTAAGCAGACTTCACATTAGTATTCTGCTAACAGTGTTTTCTCATGAGCCAAATAGTAGCAAAATTGAAATATAATCTTAAAATCCATTTTAAAGTTTGTTTATAGTTTACATTTTTCTAATACCAAAGGGTACTGAGTAATTAAGGATTGAGGATGTGTCGTCTCATTAGTCTAATCTAAATAGAGGATTTATTCTCCTAGCATAGCATGTGGTGTTGTGCAATCATGCAAGTTAGGAGGGAAAGAATGCCAATAAAAATGCCAAATTTTATTTCATTTAATGTCATTATGTTCTCATTTCTATTCCACCGAAGCATATTCAATCAAGAAAAAAAGGGCATGCCTTCCTTTCGAAGTGCTCAAACCAGTGTGTCTGTCTGAGAAACACTTCTAATGACTGATTGCTATCGAGGCTGCAGGTTGATGTCTGCTGATGGACTTGGTGATTAGCAGCTTTGAATAACACAAATGATAACATGAATCACCCCAGTTTGCATTATTAGAATGAGAAGCTGCTCAGTCACAGACATAACAATGGGAGAATGTCAAAAACATTTCAAAACCATCATTCAGATCAGGTAAATGATGTAGAATTCTGACATTTCTCTTAGTTTAAACTTGACTAAGTTTCTGCCGTTATATTAGGATATTCATTCACACATGATCATAGTTATGTAAAGCAACTGCACCGTGTATTTCTTATATATGTAGAACAATCTACTTTTAAATGATCTTTTATGATTAAGAACAGACACATCTGGAAATTTAGATCATTCAAATATATTCCTATAACATTTTTATCCTTTATTATCTATGTTTTCCCATTATCAACAGTGTGAAAAGAAACATCCATGACACTAAGATCTTATTTCCTTCTCCCACAACACAATGTATGCAGATCACATGTCATTCACACAAGCATGCAGGTGTGAGGAGATGGACCACAAAGACACGTGTATCCTACTACTTTGGTAAATAAACGTACATCTCTAAGTAATTCAGATCTGATCTGCACTCTTAACCCCCCTGCCTCCCCACCCACACACACACACACACACACACACAGACACACACAGGGCATGCAGAGAGCGAATGGAAGGGAAGATTGATTATTTAGAGCAGAAATCACAAACACATTATGCAACAGCCAGCCCACACTTTTGATATTCGACAGAAATGTGTCCCAAGATGTGTGTGGCAACTTCCCCCTTACAGCATGAGTGTGTGTGTGTGTGTACTAATTACAGTTTCTTCCTGTGTTTTTGTATTAAAATCCTCTGAATGCTCTGCTGCTGTGTTTGAGTATCGTTGTGGGAGGAAAGCAGGAAAACGCAGCGTATCGCGGAGAGGCAGCGGACACAAAAGTAGGCAACACTGAGTCATACTGTACACCACAGGGGACTCTTAACTACAATACCAGTGTGTATGTATCACTTACATACAGAAGCTTCCCAGTCGATCCTGGCACACAGTTCACAAAATTAAATGCTTGGCAATGTTATCGAGCCAGCCTGAACAAGGAAAAACTGCACTTTTGTGCATTTGCAGAAAAAAAAAAATCAAACATACTGGAAAGAACTCCTCCAGCTGTGCAGTAACAGAGAGAAACTGGACAACAAGGTGCAATCAACAAATGCATTGCACTGACAAGAATGGAAGGATACGGTCTGTGCCAGGGAAGAGCGTCCGTCCTGTAAGTAGCTCTGCCATGATGCAACCCACCGACCAGATATCCACTAATAAATGAAAAATACATATATATTGGGACATGCAAAAGGGTGAAAACAAATATTTCAAAATCCAAACAGGATAAAACTAAGCAGCTGCAAAAACAGTGAGAATAAATCCATCGACTACTAACAATATCACAAATAAAGGCTACTCTACAAGACATATGTCTGCAAACATATAATGAGTCATCCTGCTGCGTTTTCGGCACTGTGCAAATGGATATATGTGTGCTTACCCGTCATATTGTAGTGCATCCAATTGAGCATGATCTCAGGGGCTCGGTACCACCTGGTGGCAACATATCCTGTCATTTCATCATCCGTGTGCCGCGCCAAACCAAAGTCAAGGATCTGACAGATGAGAAGAGGATATACCCAAACTTCCTTTCTTCTGCCAAAAGTCATATCGCTAATGGTGACGTCGGAGTTAACTTTACCTTAAGCTCACAGTCTTCGTTCACAGCCAGATTACTGGGCTTTAAGTCCTAGGAAAGAAAAGAGGCAGAGGTTTAAAAAAAAAGCTTTGAAGCCTCATAATGACTCACAAACCTTACATTATAAAGATCTCTTGCACTTATTTAATATTTTTATTATACAAATCATTTTCTGTAATTATAAAAAAGTTAATGGTTATTCATTTAGTCTAAAAAAAGATTACTTGCTTAAAATACAGTTTGAGTAAATTTAACAAAACACATGAACACATGAGATTCATTCTAAGAATATCTTTATACATATTCAACAGCGTCATTACTTACTCTGTGGACGATTCCTGCAGAGTGGATGTACTGCAGGGATGAAGAATAGCATTAAAAAGGATTAAACTCCTGATTGTCTTTCTGTGAATGACTTTAAATGAAGAAAACAGCTCAATAGTAGAATATGTAGATACTCCGGTCATTATTCAGCTTCATAACTGCAATAAAACTAACAGCAAAGACAGTATTTTTGTCAAGCACGTCCTGAAGTAGGTAACCAATGTTTAAAAACAACTTTCTTAAAAATAATCATATTTCTAAATGGTATGATAAAGCTGAATACATTTCTGTCTCTCATTAGATGTGTGTAATGAGATGCATTTAAACTACTTTTATATATTTATTTTAAAGCATGTTTCACCATCTCTCAGCATCAAATGAAGAATAAAAGGACAAAAGCAGCAGGTATGAGGCAATTATAATTTCCAACTGAATTGTTATTTTTTTGTGTAAAGAGGTGTCACAGAAAGAGGGCAAAGAGCTCACAGAACAACTCTCATAATGACATTTGCCTAGAAAGACCTGCAGCTTGATTTCTGCTCCACATGATGACTAAAAACTCATTTAAATAACTCTTATAAAGAAAGACCCACTGTAGAAGCACAAATTATCCATGTAATTACAAGTTCTGCTAATTTATTCTGCTAAACAGAAAAACAAAAGCATTTAATCCTCATAACTAATTGTGTATTTAACACTTGAATGAAACCATTGAAAATCCCTTATTTTAAGGCAGTGGCTTACACCAAACATGAGCAGCTTCTTATCTCTGCTCGAATTGCACATTTGTTTAATAAAAAAAGAAAACGCCTTTATCACTGACCTTCAAACCTCTGAGGATCTGGTAGATGAGGAACTGAACGTGGTCATCGGTCAGCTTCTGACACTTCACAATATTATTAAGATCTGCTCCCATTAGGTGCGTCACCAAATATCTGCAAAGCAAACAACCAATCAGATGCAGCGACACCTTATTAAACCTTTATTAAATAAACTTCCTGTTTAGAATCATAAATCACATTCCAGTTTCATTTAAACCTATTTTAGATTAAATCAAATGATCATTTACAGAAGATACACTCAGTAGATGGATCAGTTTAGACGTTGACAACAAACATTCCTGCAGTTTTATATATAGATGTATATGTAGCTGCAGTAAACATTCCTGCATCTAACATACATCTAGAGGAGGAGGAAAATAATGTGTGAACGCAGAAGCAGAAAAGCTTTCACTCATCTTTTCTTCATAGTGACATAAAGGCAGCAGCCAGATCAGCTGAGTTAAGCCAATGATAGCGATGTGCGTGTGAAAGCTGTGCACGGTATATCTGCCCCATCTGACCTCATTTCATTTCAAGACAACAGCAATGAGGTTACCCTGTGAGCAACGTGCACCCATCTGATTTTCTCAAGTCAAACAGCCTGTGAAGAGTGTGTGTGTGTGTGCGAGTGTGTAGTTTAATCTCACATTTCCACAAATGTTCAAGGTGCCTATGACGCAACACTATGCAGAGAATTCAAGGACACTGATTGAGTATTCTGTGCACATACATGCACACGGGGACACAACTCACCCCGAAAGTGCCAGATGGCTGTTACCATGGAGACTAGCTGTGATGTGCTTCTGCACGTGTGTTCACCGTACATTCACCTTGGCAACAACTCACCACATGTTGGACTCGCGTGAAGTTATGAACTGTGGTTTTGTTGTGATCGTATAATTACATAATCATGAGCCAACGTGAAAGATTTGTCTGTCTCGGCCACAGAGGCTGAGACGGACAAATGGACAAAGACTTAAACAGCAAGGAGGCAAAGAGATAAAAAAAAACAACTATGGAAGAAACAGAAGAGTGGAGAAAGGGGGAAAGAGGGACTTACACATCGTTAAACTCCTCTAAGCTTGTCGCCGGTGTGAAAACATCTAAGAGGCCGATCACCTGAAGCAAAGAGAGAGAGGTCAAGCAGTTATTAATAATTCACAGCTGATGTTACCTGATGCAGATGTACACTTTTTCTTTTTAAAAAGACTTAAACTGGTTTGCTTCTTCTTTACTTGTTCATGCACATAACAACACAAAAATGACACAAAGTTGATCATATTAAGCAGCTCTTCCTCTATTTCCCATTTAGCTATCTGCATTAGCATATTAAAGATAGCAATGTTCTTTAGGTCATGGTGATACTCTGTTTTAGTTACCAAGCTCTTTAATCACATCTGTGAGGCTGATATTCTGAATATTACCAAGCTCCTCTGAAATCTTATCCGTTGCTATCATGCTAAATGTGCATCAAGCTGATCAAACGGGCAGATTACAGTCCAAGGGTAAATCATAAAGAAAGTCACTCCTATGAAACTGTAGATGTAGTGTTTTGCTAGACACAGTAGCACCAGATCTGTTTTATGCTCGTTGTTTATGTCACTTGTTTGTATTAAATTCTGCATATTTTTTTCTCTTATTCTTTAACAATATATGATCCAGATTTTCAACTGTTGTACTTAAATTTTGCAAGACTTGTCTCAAGCAGCAGATCAGAAGAAAAGGAGAGAAAAGCATCCGTGTTTCTGCACATATACGTGCATGCATGTGTCTAAATACATGCTCACAGGCAGAGAGCAGACCTGAGTGCCAACCCTGTCCCCCCCCACCATCGCCCCCAGGGGACAGAGACTGATAGATACTGTGAAATCATTGGAGCAGCCCACCTACACAGGATTCAAAGCTACAGCTGATTGGTAGGGCCAGAGCCACAACAAACAGCTGATTGGTCCACACGGGCTTCCCAAAATCAAAACCCCGGGAGTCTCCTGGCAACAGCGTGAGAAAAAACACAGAATCCCATTCTGCATAAATCATAAACTAGAATAAAAAAATTGATTTACAAACCAAGAAAGCTAAGCTTAAAGCTTTTTTTCCCTGGAAGGAAAAAGAAGCAAAACCCTGCAACAGCGTGTTTTTTACTCAGATAAAGACATTTTGTTGTGTTATTCATCACTCTGACATTTCTAGACAATATTACCAGCATGCATTCAGCACAATAAAAAAGGGCACCGAGTCTGTCTAATCCGAAATAATCCTTGTTCCATGTAAAACCTGTTTTTCACATGAATGCACTGATGTTTATCAGCCTCGGTAGCACTGCTCCGTCTGTGCAACGCTGTATCCAAAAACACTGAAGCTGTTTCTAGCATTGATTTTTGGTTTTGTACAGAGAACAGGAATCCCAGAAAACATGGGGGCTCATCTAATCAAAACAAGCTAGTATGAGTACTAACAAGTATGACACCCCCCCCCCCCCCACCACCACCACATGCCTATATGATCTGACAGATTTGGACAAGTAACTTTCCTCTGATTTCAGATCAAACTGATTTTTTGAGCAGTTTAAATCCCATTTGACCAACTCCTGTTTCACAGCTTCTATCGAAACAGACGCATTACTTTATGCAGCGAGTCTCATCGTCCTCACAAGAGCTTTCACTGAGCCATTAATTAGCTGTAGAAGTTCAGTTCAAGCAACTTTCTCAACATCTTTCTATTAGAAAGCAAAAGCTGTAAAACTACTGGTGGTTATTCCCTTCTAAGCTCCCCCCCCCTTTACTATTACTACTCATTACAACTACAAGCAAACGTCTGAACAAACTCTTAGCAATGCACACCCTCTCAGTAAAAAAACACCTCTGAGAAAACTTCTAGGCAGTTATGTGCATCATTCATCTGATGATTTCCTCTTACAGCAAATACAGAAACCAATCATCTGCACACAAGCTTGAGAGAGTTGAACCATCCAGATCGTCTCTGCTTGCTCAAGGTGTTGGCTGGATGAAGGACCAGCACAAAGGAACAAGGAGTTGCGCTTGCAATGAGGGTCTGCTAGACCCCAAAGACCTAAAGAGAAGCTGATGGGACGGCAGATGTAAACCTGTTTGGTGATTCATCCTCCCCTTTCTGGTCAGGCTACATGCTGAGGAATGCCTCACCTAACAGGACATCACAACAGCACTCCAGGCCAGTGCTTTTCTTTTCTTTGGCTGGATGGAGTAAAAGTTATTTATGTGAACATTTGCAGAAACCTTCTTACGTGTTAGCAGGAGCATTTCCTGCTGCGTAAGTGTAACTCATCCTCAAAGTTACGCCCACATGTGGGACGGCACGTTTTTTCTGTTTCTAGTTTCATTTTGACAGGGAGCAGGATCTGCTGACGCCACATGGCTATGCCTAAACATTTCTGAAGACAGATGTTTATTTTTTTATTTTTTTTAAAATCCACCAGAATGTCAACAAGATAAGCAGTTATGCAGAAAGGCTGCTTCTGCAAGTTCTTACCATGAAAACCTCATGTGCAATCTTTCCCTGAGAGTCAGAGTACGGAACAATGAATATACTGTACAGAGGAGACAGATTATTGCCAGAGATTTAAGGAGAGGGGGGAAGGAGGGGGGCCATGTCTGCTGTTGACTTACATTCTCGTGCTTCATGTGTTTGAGCAGCCGAAGCTCTCTGTAAGTTCTCTTTGCATGGATGATGGACTGGAAAGGTCTGGACAGCTTCTTCACTGCAACCTTCAGGCCTGTCGTCACATCATACGCTGAGCTGAAAGTACACAAAAGGTACAAATGAAATAAAAGGTAAGCATGTATTTACAACACAGTGAAGTGATTTAAGTAGGTGGCCAACAACAGTCATATCAATCCTTCAACTTTTATTCAACTGACAGTCCTTCATTAGACTGTGTAGGTGGCCGTAACCCAGTAAACAAAGCAAATAATTGCATAACACTTTGCTCTTAGTTTCAGTTCTTATTATCCTGTGCTGGCTGCATGAGGGACATGACTGAACCCGTTTTCAGACTACAACAACAGTGCAGACGACCACTTGAGTGTGAAATTACAGAGGTTTTCTTTATGCAAAGAGAATTAAGTCCACAGCATGGTGGGAAATATTTGTTTACACACAAGAGTTCAGAGTTTTTCACTGATTAAAGAAATGTTTAAATAAAATCAAATCTGCGATTCATTATGTAGTGATTAAATGTAAGTTTTATCCCCCCGAACTGGGCTGTCATTTATTTAGTGATGCAATTCTTTTACTTTGGTCCTGTATAACCTATAAATTGTACCACATTTCATGAAAAAAAAAATCATCTATTTAAAAGTGTGTTTTATTAATTAATTAATTAATCATATGAAACATTCCAAAAAAAATTATTGACTATTTTTTGCCTTAATTAAACAATTAGACAATTTTGTGGTCCAAACATCTCTAATGACAGGAACAAACACAAAAAACTGAGATATAAAATACATTTCTAGCAATAAAAAATGAGCCTTATTGGACTCTACTGTTGAAATAAATGTCAGCAAGCAACAATATTTGAATCTAGAGCATATCCATGTCGCCTTCATTAAAAATGTTGCAGCTGCTTATGTGTGGATGCATTTTTTATGATCATAGTTCATAGTTTTATGGAGTATTTACAGGTAGATCATTGTAATTACGGAGCAACATAAAGACAAAAAAACAACAGAAATGAACTAAAAGCTGAGTAAGATGTGCCCTACTGAGGTTAAGGATGCAGTTATTAGTTCAGTGTTTAGAGAAATGAGCAGTGCAGACTGGATACATGACCCAATGTAGTGCGTTATTGCATGTTATCATAGAACATGCCTGTATTACATACGGTTTAGTGTTTTCTGTTGGGTTATATATTATGTGGAACCTGCAGTTAAACGGACATGATCCCGACATATGCTGTGAGAAAAAAAGGCAGATGGGCCTCGCCTCCCAAAAGAAGCAACACATTGCTGCGTTTCCCGTAACTGCGAGGAAACCAATCTGCTGACAAAAGACCACATTCCTTCCAAATCAGCTGCTTAATCTGCAATAAAAACCTGTAAAAAATCTGATTTGACTGATTCAAACATGGTTTTGCTTTGACTTTTTATCAGATTACTGATGCAGGGGAGAAAAAAAAGGAGGATTGAACCAGTATGAGACCGTATTGCGGCCCCAGTCCTGTCAACATTGCAGTACGTAGGAGGACGCAACGAGATATCCAGACTGACTTTTAGCCTTTGAAACTGACTGGGAATTCAACAATCCTGTTCATAGTGTTCCAACTTTTACTACCAATGCTGGTAACAGAGCCATAAGCCTGAGTTGCACGCATCTGTAGCAAGAACACCGAGATAAGCAGCATGTTTTTTCCAGTCGGTCACGGATCATCTCCCACACCCAGCGCTGAGGCTTGCAGAACAACTTTTATGCGTCACCCATGAGGGAAAACCCACTCTGAGCACACAAGGGCAGACCAAATGCGAGATGATGAAACAAAAAACATGCACACTCGTTTCAAACTGCTGCTAATCTGCAGGGCAAACAAGATGAATCCAAGCATACACTATCCAATTAGTCTGTAATGGAAGTGCAATAACAAATGGCCATAAACTGTGGGCTGTAAAAGGAGCGACGCTGTGAGGCAGCCTGCTGACACACACAGACACACAAATGTGTAGCGTTAACGACTCGTTGTAATAACTGTCTGATGCTCCTTCTGTACATTTCAGTTGTACAGAACTCTGAAATCTTTAAACTCTGAGTCATCCTGCAAATCTAAAGTTTGATGAATTACCAGTCAGTCAACAAGTCAACAAGAAAGGGCAGAGAAAATAAAAAAGCAACAATTAAATCTTTGACATTGCTTTGAGTTTAATGCGACTGATCAGAATAATAAAAGGCATCAAATTATTTTTGTAAACCGCAAACTAAATGTGTATCCATCCAGATTGCATGGCATCATAAAAATGATCAAGGTGGGTATACAATCCCACTGTTATCAATGACAGGTTTTTAATCTGTTTTATTGTTTTATGATCGGAAATGACTGCCAGATGACTGCGGAAAGCTGGACTCGGTGCCCTCAGCAACCTATAAAAACAACTGGTGAGAAATGGGACAAGTTGTAATGAACATATTTCAGAGCTTCAGTGTTTATAATGAAAAGTTTAACATCACCAATCATCCCGACTTTCTCACAGCTGGGTCAAAATAGTCTGATTTAACAGAATATGGTGAGAAAGTCATTGTGGTGCTGCTGCAACAATGACCGAGGTTCATTTTATCCAATGTTACAAGAAAGCTAGCAAAATGAATTTATTAGATGCGATTATTGATTCATGTCACTTAGTTAAATCAACCATATTGGCTGTAATTTCCAGAAAAGCTGGCTCTTCTGGTGATACTGTTAGCTGTTACAATGCTAAATACAGTCAAATTTCTGTCTGCTCTGACAATAATAAAAAAATATTTCATTTTATCTTTAAACCAAAATGTAAAACAAAAGCACACAAAGAATAAAAATAACAAAAAACAAACAATAAAAAACAGTTTGAAAATTAAAATGCAGAAATATTCGGAGAGTTCAAACTGTTGGACTTAAGCAAACAGTTGAGCTCTTCTAACTTCACACACACGCTAAGTCACGGTTTTAATGTGACCAGATGTTGGGCCTAACATCTGGCCCAGGGCTGGGCCTAACACTAGTCATGACTTTGGCTTTGTGACTGGAAACAAAGCCAGAAAATTGCAGGTTTTTAGTTTAAGCTTTAAAACTGCTGCAAATCCGTCTGAGGTTACAAGTAAATGCGTCACGGTGCAACTTTGCCTTATCAGCAAAATATTTAATGCTGCAAACTGTCTCACATGGAAGTTTGCAAGTGTTTCAGATCAGCGACAGCTGATGAAGGAACACATGCTCTACATATTACTAAAACCAGAGGGGGTGGGGGAGCATTAAACTTCCAGTTTGTTACCAACAGGCTCATGACAAACAAACTAAATAGCAGCTCAGGTGTTTCTGTGACGTCACTAATACTTCTAAACAAACTCATTTCGAATTCAAAGAAGAAGAAACTTAACCCACCGGTCCAGTAATCAGACATGCGCTTATTTATGACAGTCTGCATAAAGTACGGGCAGAAAAATCTGCTGCAGTTTAGCAAAGAATAGTTCAAACATCTCAACAGGATTTTTAATCCCAGTGTATTTTCCAAGTTGGCAGAGATAAAATGAATGTCTTAGAGGAAAACGTAAAATAATCCATCCATCCATTAGTACCCCATATTCCCATGAAGGGTTGCAGATAGCTGGAGTCTATCCCAGTAAGCATTGGGCAAGAGGCAGGGTCCACCCTGAACAGGTCACCAGTCCTTCACAGAGAGACAAACAACCAGTCACACACACATTCACTCCTAAACATAATTTATAACACAGCCAAATATTGACAGATACAGTTATTAAACCTCTCTGAGCGGTTTACATAGATTCTGCATGAGCTGTGGGCCTCGAACTGCATGCTGGTTCGTATTTAGCTGAGGAAGCTGGACTGAACCAAAAAAAAAAAAAAGTATTTATTGCAACATTCATGTTACATTTTTTCTACACTAAATCCGAACATGATATTCAAATAGACCTGTCACGATAACACATTTTGCTGTACAATTATAAACTATAAACTATAATATTGCGCTAAGCGATTAATGTAATTTTTAAACAGTTTTCAACTAATTTAATAATGCAGTTATAAGGCTAAATAAACCCTTTCGAAGAATTCATTTCTAAAGAAATTGATTTAGCAGACTACTTTCTGTTCTTCCAGGGTTTCATGAGTCCAGTTATCTGGAACATATCTGGTGTTCAAACACTTGAAGTTCATCCTCCAGTCCGCAGTTACATAGTGTTGCTCATATAAAGGGTCATTTTAAACTAGACTACATATAAAAAGTGCTACATTAAAACTGAATGCATGTCTGATCTTGAACTGCTCTCGTATACTATGATGCATCATAACGAAACATTTTGCATTCTTTGAGGAGAAAGAAAAACCAAAACTAAACTTATTGCAAACAGCAAACTTACTGCGTTCACTTTTTCTTATCGTGCAATTAATTGACTTATTGCATATTGCGACAGGCCTATATTCAAATGAAAAAATATTAACATGGAAAACTCATAAATACAGAGCAAATGCAGCATTTCGTTTACATGAGTGATAGAAACTAAGTTATAAATGCTTCCATTATTCAAATGAGAGAAGCTCAGGAACACGGTGGCGGCAGCAACAAAGAGTATGTTGGCTGAATGAGCACGTGTTCATCTGACCACCAGCTGTAATGTGCTGGAAAAGGTGTGATGAGGACTTTTAACCCTCTCAGACCTGCTCTGAAGAGTTTTAACAAACAATTTAGTTTTCAAGAATCTTTAAAATAAGAATTGCACAACCCCCTAACTGGCTAAAACATTTAAAAAGGTAAAAGAATTGGTTAATTTTGATGCAATGAAGGGTTACTGGACATAACATATTTACGTTAAGCACTTATATATAAATAAATAAATCACACATCTTGTTATTAGAAACACCAGTTTTATTGGGGATCAATAAAGTATTTTTCTATCACATTGCTGATATTTTGTTATAAATTGGTGCATGTTTTGCATGCCCTACCTGATTTGCAGCTGCATATAAAAACTGTATCAACTTAAAGGTGTGGAAGTTTAATGTAAATGAACTGTGAAGTTATAATTAATAACTTATTAATTAAAGGATGATGCCATTAACGACTCTGTAACGACTAGAAGGCGTCACAGCTCAAACCTCGGGACTGTGACTCATGAGTAAAACAACGGGAGAAGGGATGACATCATTCTAGAGTCATCGTCGGATGTGCTCCTGTAGAAAGCTTTGTGCACGAGGGGGCCTACTTTCCGAAAGCCACGTGACCTTCTGGTACTCTACAGGCTCCGCCCAACTGGAAAATGCATAATGTATGCAATGTGCGGATGTGTCAAGTAGCAGGTTGTACGTGCAGGAATACAATGGTATTCTCGCGAACTGTTTCACTCATTGTATGACGAGCTGATGAGGAAGCAGCCTTCCTCTGAGGATGCAAATGAACATTTCTAAGGCGCATTAAACCTCCAGGATGGCACACGCGACTCTTTAAGTTTGAAAGGCAAGCAAGAGTGCAACCGAAAACAAAAATAATCCCCCCCCCCCCCCCCACGACGAGACAAATGCGTGCCACTCTGGAGAGTGCACGCCGTGCCCTCATACCCCGAGAATGAAGCTGTAAACAAAGAACACAAGAGATTTGATCACATCTTCCATGAAACCCGCGTGCATGTTGATCTGCAGCCCGGAGAGAGCAGTTCGGATGGGCCTGTGTGGACAATGTGATCCGCTCGGTTGTGCAATCGTGTTTGCTCTCGAGAGCACTTTGCAAAATGACTTACCACACGGATCCGTAAGCACCGGAGCCGACTGGAGATAAGTTCTGGTAGCGCTCCGGGACTTCCCACACGGTCTTGTTGAGCTCTTGTCGGTAGAAAGTGGGTCTCTCCTTCTGCGACATTCCTGCGGATTCACACCACAAACCCCGCAGTGACTAAACAAACCAGCGGAAACTTCTGCCCTGTCTTCTCTCCTCTCTGTGTGGCACGATGTGCTGTCGTGCGGCTGTCCACAATAATAAAAAAACTACACTAAAACGGTCCGGGGTCGAGCAAAACTTAAGCCGCCTAGTCGTGCAAATTCGGTGCAGATGTGCAAAAGAAAGATCTCCACCTCTCCGCGCACGTCGGGGAGCTCAGAGATAACTTCGCCTACAAAACGCACTCGGGCCAGGAAGCTCAGTCTTGCTTTCGCTGGATTTTTCGTCCTGTTCTGATCTCCCTTTGCTAGGCGCGCGGAATCGTGAACGAGCACGTTCAGCTTCACTGCGTGCTCGTGATAATTATTCCCGTCTCTTCTCGCGAGATATTTCTCGGTGTTTCCGAAAGTGTGGGGATCGGTGGGGATATTCCGTCTTCACCACTGGTCAGAAGCGGGAATTTCCCTATAAAAATGGTTACATGTCTTTAACCTGTTGGTTTTAAATATTAAAAACACATTTCTCTTATAGAAAACATCTTATTAAAAATGAATAAAGTCATTCCGGAAAAATACAGCATTAAATACGAATTAAAACTATAAATTGTTCTGTTTACTGCTAAATATAAATGTAGCATTTTTATCAGAACACGCAGAAAGTCTTAAATATCAATAATAAATCTGTGGCTTGTTAAAAGGCTTGTTATACAGAGAAAGATATGACTAAGGCACCTTTTGTTCAATCAGTCAAATGGAAAACCACCGGTGTGTCAGAGTTATAACAAGTTATAAACACACAAAAATGCCAATATAATCCTAGCATTGACTAAGATTAACTACTATTCTTCTATTGTTATTCTCACAAACATTTCTTGAGGGGAAAAACTGACCTATGTTTAGCTTTATTAAGCCAACTTTTTTCTTGCTATAAATGAAAATGACTGCTTTAAAATATCTTAGTGACACTGAAAAATATCAAGACTGATAATTATTGTAACACCTCGTGTTCAGTAAACAGGTCATGCCTCCACAGATAACTGCTTATCAAGCAGCTATAAAGCTGAAGGTTTTCCTTGGAAAACTAGGACATAACGTTGGAAAAAATGTAGATGGACTCAGATGGGAGATGTTTACAAAATTATTGTAAGGGTATGTTGGAAAGGTTGGAGGACATCTGGTTTGTTTATCTGAAAGCATGTGGGACACTGAAATAAGGGAGGAAAAAACACTCGATAGGGGAAAATATAATACAAACTACATTTAGCTGAAGCTTAAACCCTTACATCAGCGGCAGAACACAGAGCCCACCATGGTGCACGCTGGAAACTAGAACAATGATGTGGGGAATTTTCACGGGGGGCGGAGGGTTAAGCAGACTTTAGAGGGCTTCAGGTCTGAACATGAAAGAAGTAAAATGAAAAGAAGTAAAAAAGAAACATAAAATGGGGCAAAATAAGAAATGTGACATTTCAATCCAGTCTTTTTGGCAGGTATTTCAAAAAAAGTATTGTGATGTCCCAGATCTGCAACATCAAGATGTGCAACACTTGTCCGTACGAAACATTAGATTTGTGCATAGCTTGAGTTGAACTGTGCATTTTGATAATCATGTATACCAGTTGAATTAATCAAAAATAAAACAAAAAGACATCCCTTTTCTTGAAAAAAAAACACCAAACACATTTAATGTTCATCAATTTACTTGAAATTGCATTACATCCCCTCTAAAACGTTTTATTTTTAATTATACAAATAAGCTGTCAGATTTGAAGTCAGAAAAATGACTAAATGGCATTATGGAGGACAATTCTTTCCCATTTAGCATTGCATTGAAATCTTTCAGCAAATTTAATGCAGCTACCCAATTTTACATCAGCCTCTTCTTCAATTCTTAGCTTTTGTGAAACGGCAGTTTTTAAAAATCACTCGGACAGCAATTTCTGAAACTCAAAATGGTTATCCAGTTTCCGCCTAAAGGACAAAGTATATACAACAAACATCTGTGCAAAAATGTGTTTCAAACGGTGAAAGTTTAAGACGCGCCAGATGGCACTATTTAGAAAAAAATGCAGGATTTAAAAGGAAAAGCAACATATAGTGTGGACAAGAATATATCTATAAATTAATTTTGCTGATCTTTCCTTCAACCACTTATGCAGGAATAACAGCAAAGCAGGTAGAAGGTGGAAAGGATCTTTATCGGTCTGATCACAGATAACATCTGGCAAATCTATATTTGTATTTTTTTCTCCAAATATATACAGCTAGACTAATTATTAGTTGTATACAAGTAAAAAGTATAAAGATAATTCTCCTTTAATTTTCTGCATCCTTTGATATAAATAACGTGGTATGGATGAAGACAGATAACAGTATAACCCAAAAACAGAACGACACCACGTAAACCAGTCGGATCTTTCCACCATAGTAAGAGAGAGGAGATTCATCCATGCCCTCTGTGTTTGTAGTGCACAGATGTTATCCAGGAAGGGGCTGCAGTCATCAGAAGGGGGCAGCACTGGCTTGACTTTCACAAGCGTTCTCATACCCAGTGAGGTTTCCTCTGTCATACAATCCAAGAAGTGTCCCAAAGCGATGGTTAACCCATGACCACAGAGATGAGTCCAATCTCAATCTGCAGCCATTCAGTTTATCATTTCAAAAAAACAACGTAGAAGGCCATGGCTAAGCAGGACATCGCCACGGCAATGTGAAGCCTCGTTCCAATTATTGCCGCTGAGAATGAAAGAAAATGAGTAAAGTATGAGTAAAACATATCAGGTAGAAAAGATCACTGGCTGAAGCTAAAGATTAAGCAAAATGAATATTTAGTCAAAGAAAGCAAAACTTTTTAAAGTTAAGGACAAGAAAACCGAGAAATCTGATTGTGTGAACTTATTGGCGGGCTTATTATGACACAATGTCAAAGGTTCTGTCAAAATCTATAAAATTCTCCCCACATGTGGCAATATTTGGTCTGCCTGAAGACCATACCCGCCTCTCAGCAGTTCCATCGGAGGTTTTGGCATTCAACTCCCTGATAGCTAGGCGCCATCTCCTTCTCCATTGGAAATCTGCCCGGGCACCCTCAACCACACAGTGGATGCTCAAAGTTATTTCCTTTTTAAAAATTGAGAAAATACGATATTCCAGACTGAGATCTCTGAATACATTTGAAAGGAAATGGCAACCTTTTTTGGACTTTTTTGAATCAAGTTAAGTCTTGCCCAGCTCTCTCTCTCTCTCTATCTGTCTGTCGCCCTCTCTCATGTCTTTTTCTTTTATTTACTTCTATGTTTTTACGTATCTCTCTTGTTTTATCAATGTCCTATTTTTCTTAGTTTTTTATTTTTGTGTGTGTATTGTTTGACGTCATTTTTATAAAACAGACCATAATGAAAGCATGTAACCATTGTAATTCCATACTTGTTTTCTAATAAACATATCAAACAAACAAAAAAAGAAATCTGATTGTGTGTAGACCAAACATTTTTCTCTAAATCGCCTGTCACCCCCTCTGAGCAGCCATTTAAAATAAAACAAGAATTATAGTTTTCTTTAGATTTCAGTCAAATCCTTTTGTTTGCAATGAATGAAGCACTGTTAGAAAAAATTGTGGTTAGGTTATTGTGATGTTTTTCTATATGGCCGCATTCATTTTTAGCTCTTTATCAGTGGTTTTAAGTCTGCAGTATGGTTATTTATACATAAATTGCCTCCAGTTGCATCGTGCATGCTGTTTTATAATCCAATCTGTTCCAGTAAAAGGCATGGGATAAACCCATTACACAAAAAGATTTACATGAAGATTGGGCTTATGGAATAGGCTGATCTTGTATGTTTGCACCATTTTGCAGGGGTACAGTTACCATATTCAAATTTTAAATATAACCCCCAGTAGAGCAAGGAAAATTTTTATGCGAGATCAGTCTGAGAAATACAGTAAACTAAATATTGGATTAAAAGACTAACACTACTTTTGACATGGCTGGGTATCTTTTGTCAGACAATCATTACACTGAAGTTGACCCTCATATTGTTTTGATGCATTGTCTACATGCTAGTACATTAGACAAAAACAATAAAATCAGTATTAAATGTTTGCACATTTGCCTACTTTTAATTATAGTTAATTTAAGCTTCAACAACGCCGAAGGTCAGAGCCAATCCAACATAGTAAATACAGCAGTCATACTGGATAAATTCCATTTCCAATGGCTGCAAAACAAGGATACGTTTTTACCAAATTGCTAAAGTAGTTTTCTTTGGGAAGCTTGTGTTATTTACCTTTGTAGAAGACACCCCACACCCCCTTCTTCTCTGACAGCAGCCAGCTGTTGAGGCGAGGGACCTTTTTGAGGTATGCGCATGTGCAAATGAACAGCAGCCCAAACACAAGTATGCCATCGAACGAGTAAACTGTGAAAAGGCACAAGAACTTCAATAGATCGAGTCTCATTTACATGTGTATAAACAATTTATTTTACCCAAACACTTTAATAAACATACTGGTCGTTAGACTGTTAATTTAACCTGCATGTACTATCTGCGTTGTTGAACCTTAAGTTTTCAATCAGGAGCAGTAATGTTAAAAAGATTAGATTAGCTTTTCTGGGTAAGCAGAGGAAGAGGTACAGCCACCATTGTAAGGGCTGGCTATTATATGGACAAACTTGTAGCACTTACAACCATTTTATTCTTGGTTTCTGGTTTGATACAGCTTTATCAGCCTGGGTCGCTTTATTTATAGTCACAGCCACACTCCCCTAAGCTAGTTAGCAAACTGCCTTATAGCAAATAAAAAACACGAGAAACAAGATGCATTTGTAGCTACGGCGAGTTTATCATTATGATCGTAACTGTTGACAAGTTAGTTCCGTATTGCTCTTAGAGGGGTAAACGTACTGATTGAATTATTGACAAACAGGGAGTAGACTCAGGGCCACGTCTGCAGCTAAACTAGCTTCATCTAGCTTTCCACCATGGAAGTAGCCTAACTTAGATGTCTTGTTGTAATTCCGCAAGACTCCAGAAAAAGCAGTGTACCTACCATTTGTCATATTTGCAGTTAACTCTTTGACGACGTTAAATAACTATTTATCCTAAATTAATCATCCATGATATTCTTTAAAGTAAAGATATGATCGCTTGACATTTCCCTTTCCTTGAATCGCAATCTTCTTCTTCTTCGTTTTTTTATTTGTTGTTGCCTTGGTGACACTGCTGCCACCCAGTGGCATGTAGTGCGCCAGCACCCACTTGCACGTCACAAAAGTTGCATTTCAAGCTAAAATATATTTGTATCGCTTAAACTCCTTACATATTTATACATGTGTGCGTGTTTTCCTTTTCTTTTACCAACAAGAAAAGAAATAGACAATTCTTGCTTGTATCTGCAGCATGATGTCAGTTTTTTGTAAAATAAAAAATAAAATAAAATTCTTCTAATTTATTTGTAAGCTGGGTAAAGTTGTGACGGATAATGAAAAACAAAACAAAACAAATTCTAAACAACCATCTGCTTATCTCTAAATGCTTTATTAGTTTTGCCTGATTTAGGATTTCAGCAGCTCAACAATTTGAGACCTTCTCTGATTCATTCTTACCTTTAAATAAAATCAAACTAAATCAAACTTTATTTATAAAGCACAAAGTGCCTTACATGATAAAATAATTTAAAATAAAACAAGTCTTTACACACTATAATCAAATTAACAAAGACCAATCATGTTCACTGACACAGTCAAACACACCTCCCTTCATAATACGGTAAGTCTTTCTACTGTGTTTGGATTGCAGGAAGGCTAGTTTTATTATGTGCATTTATTAACCAAAAAAGCACATTAGGAGCAGAAGGTTGCTCTACACTTTAAAATTTTATATTTTAAATTTGAAATATGAATTTTGAAATACAGGCTTTGAATGAATAGCAAATCTGTTCACCACGTTTACTTTCATGTGCCAGTTTTTGCTAGAAAACAGGTTTTCAATACGAGAAAAAAAGGACAACTTGAAAGGTTTTGGGAAAGAAAAACAGTGGAAAAACTCATAATGTAGCTACGGCAGATGGAGAAAGTAAATGGATAATTAAGAGTCAGTCAAGAAACAGGTGAAATTATTAACCTCTGCTAGAGCTATGCACCTGGACACAGCACTGGTAGTTGCAGGGGAAGGATAAGGATTAAAGTGAGCTCTCACCCTCACTGCAAATGAACTGAGCCCCCCCCCCCCCACCTTACTCCCAAGTACAGCTCCAGGGAGCAGTTTGTCCAGCCAGTAGTAGTGGGTTAATGGTGGGACAACATTTAAAGACTTTTATATTAATCAATGCATTATGGGATAATCTAAAAAAAACGTGAACTATGCAAAGACACCGTCAACTTGATAGAATAATGTATTCACTTCAATTATTAATAGTGAAAAATACACAGTGTTGAAACTTTGGTTGTCCAAACATAAATTTACCTCTTTTGACATCTTCATATATGAAATTAAATATGTAAGTATGTTTTACATAGCTATGGTTTCTAGTTGCCACTGTCACTACTGGATATGTTCAGCACATGTAGTATTTGCATTTAGGTTTGCAACCATCAGAGTAAAAAAGGGAAAGTGGTTTTTACCTCTGTAGAAAGTGATCTCCTGCCTATTGTCAACAGCTCACTGGCAACAGGTGTTTTTCCCAAGTCACT
>JBAMHX010000004.1:26412545-26425061 GCA_037177515.1 Pseudomugil tenellus
TACTTTTATGTATAGCACAGATTTGTTTTCTGGTGTGTTATTTTTCTTTCTTAGCAAACTGAAAAGGAATTAATGAAATATTTTGTCTTTGTTTGACCTGTAAATTATTTAGAGATATTTTTAGCTTTAGTGATAAATGTATCTACCTGCATTTAACTCAAACAAGCCTAGAAAATGTAATTTAAAACTAAGTCAGACCCTGTCATTGCAACTAACATGCAAATGATAGTTTTCAGCATGTTTCTCTACAAAATTTTCAGGGACAATTCAAATCAAAGTTTACTTTAAAACATGTAAATAAGCCTCCTTATGGTGTCAGTTTTTATAACACTTTTTTAAACACAATCATTTGTTTAAGATGACATTGCAGGAATAGATTTCCTGGTTTGGAAACATACTGTGTGTGGGATAAAGCATTTTTTCTATTTACGGTAGCTGTAGCTGTTTTAGCTTTAGCATTGTGCAGCATCTATGAAAAGCTCTGGAGGTAGAGAGGATGCATCTTTTATCACTACTTCCAGCATTAACTGCAGGTTTTCAGTGGTGCGCAGGTGTCTACTGTTGCACAAACCTCATCTTGTTGCCATTTTCCACCACAGCAAGCTGGAGCCTGCCAATAGAGCATAGTGGGAAGACAGCTGTTGTAAAAGCACACCGCCAGGCCTCATGATCCACCAGAGGACCTAGCAATTGCATTAACACCGGCTTGCTCTGACGTTTTAATGGACTTGATGTGAGGGTGCCTGTGAAGGCCAAGTGCAGAGTTCATGTTCCGTAATTTCTGGTTCCAGCCAGCTGTTGGTTTCCTTTGTGTAGCCCCACTGTGGTAGTTTTACTCTGGAACATCCTTACCTTCTGCTGCCTCCTCCTGTAGAAACACAAGTTCAGTCTGAAGATGTTATTCTCAAATTTACAGTTATAAAAATATTCAGCCTAACTGAAAATGATTTTTGCATATCATCAAAAGACACATTATATAAAATGTTTTCAACACTTGCTTCCACTTTGTTTATGAACGTCTTACCAACAATTTATTCTGAAGTCCTACTTAACTAAAATCATTGTATCTTTGGTGCAATGTTTGGGATTATTTTTATGAACATTTGAGTGCTGATATGTTTGAACTGTCTGTGTTTGTGTTTCTATTGCTGCTCAGTTTATTCTAATATAATAAGACAATTACAGGAAAGTTTAGTCATTTTTAAAATAACCTTTTAAAAAAAGCATTTTGATATTTTAAAATAATTTCTTAACATTAAAATTTCCCTTCGTGGAACTTTTTTATGGGGGCTGCACAGTGCTTAATCATTGCTGTGGCCTCACAACAAGGAGGTTGCTGGTTCGAGCCTCTGCTCGGGCCGTTAGCGCGGGTTCGCTCCTGGTACTTCCCACGTTCCAAAGACATGCACCTTGGGGTACTCTAAATTGCCCAATTGTCTTAACATTAGAAAAGAGAGTGTGTGTGTGTGTTGCTTGTCTATATGTGTTTCCCTGTGATGAACTGGCGACCTGTCCAGGGTGTACCCTGCCTCCCGCCTTGGATCAGCCGGGATTGGCTCCAGCGACCCTTTTCAGGGAATTAGCTGTAGATAATGGGTGGAAACTATTTTTTTATTCGAGTAAAAATTACACCTAAGGTTTAATTAAATTACAGATCCTCCTAAAACTATCAATGCTACAGATATCACATGCACCAGATTACTCAACCCGCACAAAATATCACTTCAGAATTGTCCAAGTCACAACTTACTCTTTAATAATTATAATTTAATACAAAGGGGACTTTTCTCATGATAAGTTCTATCAGGGAGATGGGAAATCAAAGTTATGGGTTGTTTTTCTGGTTAATGACACCTAATCATGGGATCAGACCGTAGTTCTGACCTAAGTTTAGAGGAAATAATTACTCACCTGCACCTTATGCTGCTTTTATGTTTTTAATCTGTGTGCAGTTATTTATAACCACATGTATTACTTTAAAATAAGGACAATCATGTTTTTTGTGCATCTTGTCATTTTTTGACATTCTGTTAATTGTCCTCATTTTGTATTTTTTAGGCATATATTTGTGCAAAATTGGGCCAGCTGGCACCTCCTTTTACCGTTCTATTCACCAGTCGAAGAAAGATGCAAAATGAGAACAAATTTAGGAAGATTTCGGTGAATGAGCCCCAATCTTTCAAGATATTGCCCTAAACCACAGATTCATATGAATCAATACATTTCCAGCTTACTGAGGGGCTTGAACTAAATAAAATGAAATAACAGGATGTTTGCTTAGATTCATTGTCAGGTTTAAATGGTTAAGCACAAATAAGAGATTTGTTCCAGTGACCAAGATTTGCATGTTAACATAAACCACTGACAGACTCGGCCACATTTTTCTTTCTGCTCGCAAAAAATTTATTTGAAAGTCAAACCACTGCAGGACCAGTTCATGGTGTGCAGTCAATGTTTTCTGTCCCCGATGTTCTCAGAAAGATGACTGACTTTTTTTCTCTCTCTGTTTTATGTTGTGTTCACATTTCGTGTTACTCTACTCTGTCAGGTCCAACAGCTGTGTTATTGTTTTTTCTTGGCCAGGTGTAGGCTTTGGCATTGTGGATCTGGGCTATGAGCGTCGCCTGGCCAACCAGCTGGGAGCTCATCGTGCTCCCTCCATCATCGGGCTGGTGAATGGCAGGTGGACCTTCTTCCACCAGGCTGTAGTACGGGAGCACCTGAGACAGTTTATTGAAGATCTGCTGCCTCAGAAACTGGTGGAGCGGGTAATCACATCTCTCATACATACACCACCACCGCATAAATATCTGCTCATATTTTACTGGGAAATGGATTTACTAGTAATTGCTTGGGATGGAATTTCTTCACTGAAAAAGTGTTTGATAAGTTTAAGTGTTGAATACAAACATTTGTTGAACAATTTCGTCGAAGAGAAAAGCAGCCACGCACAGTCCAGATAGTCTGAGCGAGTCTCTGACCCCAACAGCAAAGTATGTGGAGGACAATCCTGTAGACGTGCAGCAGAATATTCCTCTTCAGGTGGACCACCGTTCACCTTCCTCCTTCAGCTGAAATGGAGAATTGACATTTCCCGGAACACGCCCAATCCTTACATATACACAATAAAGTCATTTAAATTTGCGCATGTTCAGTCACGATTATATCCCCGACACTCCGCGTTCGGGGATATAATTACAAACTTTCAGTCAGTAAAAGTGCTTTAGATATTGTTGAGCCTTTTATTAATAACTGGAGCGTACTTTTAAACTGATTTCTGTTAATATTTCAGATTAATGACAACAACTACCAGGCTTTTTTGGAAGGCTGGCATGTGGAAAATAAGCCCAGTCTTCTCCTTTTTGACCAAGTGCCTGTTGTGCCGCTACTCTACAAGGTAAAACCACCTACAGACTGAGAATTCATTCACTTAATAATTATTGGTTGGACTTTACAAGGTGATTTATGGATCTAATAAACTTCTCTATATAACTGTGTTTCTAGTACATCGACTGAATGATGATACCCTCCATATTGTAAACTTAGAGACATGACTACACTTCTGATGACAGAACAAATAGATCTTTTTTTTAAATAAGTTAAATATTCTTGTTCGTTGGAATCTCTGACATATTTCTTTTGATTATTTTCAGTAGTTTTGTGTCAACTAACAGCTTATTTCATGCAGAAGTAGCTGGTTTGCAGATGTAGGTTAGAGCAGCAGCTATAACTTTAATGTCTAAGTTTCAGATACTGTCACTTTTTTTCTTGTAAAAACTTTCCAGCAGCCATCTTTCAACATCTCCTGCAATGCACAATGTTTTATAGCTCTGATTGTTAAATATGGTTAAATATGGGAAGAAAAATCACTTTCAACAAGAAGGACACAAACAGCAATAAATGAGGCTGAAAAGAGGGAATACAGACGTTGTTTCAGTCTGGCTTCTTAAAGTAGAATTATATTCATAGTTCTGTTGCTGAAATAAAATTTTTCAGTTGATGTTTTTTAACTTACTGATTGTTTTTTCTCAATCTCTCTTTTAATGTATTTGTTTTTGTGACTTTCATGTTGACACCTCCAGTTAACTGCGTTCGCCTTCAGAGACTATATTCGCTTTGGATATGTGGATCAGGGTGAAACATACACCATTCGGCTCCTGCGGCAGTTCAGTATCAACACCTACGCTCCCACCATGCTGCTCTTTAAGGAAGGCACCGAGAAGCCTGTCGACGTCATCCAGGTACACCCTGCATTACCTGCAGCCGTCTTCAGCACTGTAACAGGAAAAAAAACATTCTCTCCCATTGTTTTCTTTCACACTTGTTAATTTAACCCTTTCCCCGCTCACATTTTTTATTTTATTTTATTTATTTATTTGCATTTTCAGGCCAGAGGGATGACTAAACTGATCATGGATGAGTTTGTCTCCAATAACAAGTTCCTTCAGGTGCCACGGCTGGTCAGCCAGAAGCTGTTCGATGAGTTGTGTCCTGTCAAACAATTCCATCGCCGGAGGAAGTAAGGCACTTTGAAAATTAACTTGTTGCTAATAGTTCTGAACTAAATACCTTGTATAATAAGATTTAATCAGGAGACTTTGTCTTTCATCTTCCATCTTTCTATTTACTTCTCCTATATTGATGGATGGCAAAATCAGAGAGTTGATGTAGGAAGCTGGAGTCTGTAAACTGAAGCGTTGGAGGGGAATTATCGGGGTTTTCACATTGATGTGCGATGTCCTGTAGTTTCGGATAAAAGGTGAATTTACTGTGAATGCTTTGCAGGTACTGTGTGCTGCTAATCACGGGGGAAGATGAAGCCTTTCTTCCAGGAAATAAAGCCTTCTTGGACTTTGCTATTATGAACAAAAAAGAAGTGTTGCGGTTTGCCTACGTGTACCAGCATAAGCAGCAGCCGCTTTGTCAAGCGCTTCTACAGAACCAGGCTGCAGGCTCAGCTCAGGTGAAGGGTCTAAATACACGACGCAAAATGAAACTTGATTTCCTGCCTCAGTGCATAATATATAAATCTCAAGGACAACTTTGTTTTTTTTCCCCGCTGCATTTTCTTTTGCACGTCGCACAAACCTAAAGAGTATATCAAATTTTATGTTTTAGATTTCCTGTTTGTGCTGCCTAAAGCTCTGCAACGCTTCAGTTTTCAATAAAAGTGCTTTGTAATCTCTCTGACAGGTGGTTATTCTGGAGAGGCGGAGTCAAACTGGCCGGGTCCTTTACCGCTCTGTGAGCGGTGGCTGGAACGGCAGTGAAGAAGACAAGTACCGCCTTCACGAGCAGCTGGAGCTCCTTCAAAAAGATCCGACCTACCTAAGCTCAGACGCCACTTTGCCAGAACTCAACAACGAGATGGCTCCTGTACGTAAAGCCAACACACACTGACTCAAGTTTCCAGACATCCTGGCTTTTTTCTGCTTAGACATGTTTTTTCTCCTTTGTTTCCTTTTAAGATTTTCATTATTCAGTGGATGAATGCAGCTTATGATTACATCCTCCAAATATATGATGACCTTCTCTACTCCAACTGGTAAGACGATACTCAGGAAGTCTACAGAGTGGAATGCAAAGAGACCGACAAATACAATCATTTGCTGATAGATTTGTAAATCTGATCAGAAGCTGAATCATGTTTCTGTATGAAGATTGGTGTGTAATTTCTGTTACACTGTAGGTTCTTGCATTTATACATGTAAAGGATAAGCTGTAAACTGCAGACTATGCTGTGTACTTTGCTAATTGTTGCTGTAACTTTTTTTTCCCTTCTAGGCGAGAGATGATGCCCATTCTGTCCTTGATCTTCTCAGCTCTCTTTATTCTTTTCGGGACTGTTATCATTCAAGCTTTCAGGTGAGAGACTACACTAATCTCCATCTCAGGCATTTTACTTGCATATCTGTCTTATTTTCTATTACTCCAAATGAAAGTTAACATACTTGAGATTAGAGCTTCAAATAACAGACAGATTAACATTTTTTTCTTTCAATTTTTACTTTGTTCTTCTGGGTTGCCATCATGACTGAGAATCTTTTATGTCTTTAACATTGATTGATTTTGATTTTCAGTGAGCCAGGTGAGAGCAAGCCCCGAAAAGCGAAGCCAAAGGAGCAACCCACAACGCAAGCCGAGGCAGAAACATCAAGTAGAACAAATGCCTCAAGGTAATGTATTAAGATCGAATGAGCGCAAGGAGGACACAAAATACTTTGATGTTCTCACAAGTCAACAACCAAAACATCGATCACATTTCAGATCGCTTATCATAGCAGACATTTATGAAGGAAACTGAATGCAGTGTGTTCACCCTGGATGTCAGAGGTCGGAAATTTGCAGTTAGATCTTGGGAATGTGGTTGATAGTTATACATGCACAGCAACCTGCTGCGTCGTGCACAGCAACCTGCTGCGTCCGCATGCTGCGTCGTGCACAGCCGCATGCTGCGTCGTGCACAGCAGCCTGCTGCGTCGTGCACAGCAACCTGCTGCGTCGTGCACAGCCGCATGCTGCGTCGTGCACAGCCGCATGCTGCGTCGTGCACAGCCGCCTGCTGCGTCGTGCACAGCAACCTGCTGCGTCGTGCACAGCAACCTGCTGCGTCGTACACAGCAATATGTGATGAGGACTATGTGACCTTTGTATCACATGTTTGCTTCACACTTGTTCCTGCAGGTTTTATGAAATCACGGTGGTTCGTCAGGGGTTCTCTTATTTACCTTCAGATGAAATAATTAATGGCTGGGACGACTTCTTTTTATATCTGGTAACTTTCCTTAAGTCCTAATTACTCATAGCACAAGCTATTACAGTCACTTTAAAGACTTGTTATATTTTATGTAGTAAAACTTTGTGACTCTTCTGTTCCAAAATGTTCACAAAGATGGATCATCAAATACCTTATTGATCCCAAAGTGCATGGATAAGTATCTAATAGCAGCAACCATTCCAGGAGACTTGTTAGATATGTACAAATGGGTCCAAAACTTGGCTCTGAACCTAAAAAGACCTGAACATGTACTCACTGGAACTGAACCAGACCTAATTATTATATGGATGTGTGAATGCTGATCCATTTAGAGCTGAGAAATTCCACCAGAACCCATACTGGAAACAAACATTGAAATGGCCCTTTTTATCTGATCTATAAAATTGTATTGATGCTGTGTTTTTATTGCCATTACTACTTATGTTAGCCTTGCAACCTCTGTAAGTCTGACCTCTGCAGCCTGACTGTGACTGTGAGCCCACAGTATGAGAACCCACCTGGGACTCGTGTCCTTCTAGTGGACCATTACTACTGGAGTTGACTCCTATGCAAGGTTTAATTTAAGTTTATCATAAAAAAGATAAAAGATTTAGACTGGGTTTTTTTTTAAACAACTCTCTACTAATGGAGACACAGGAAGTAGGATTACTTTGTATCACTATTAACTTTGTGTCCTTTTGTCTTTCTTGTTGGTTTCTGCAGCCGTCCTCCAAAGAAGGACTTTGTGGAAGTGACGGAGTTGACAGACATTACATACACCAGTAACCTGGTCAAGCTGAGACCTGGTCACATTAATGTTGTCCTGGTCCTCACCAACTCCTCCAAAAATGCTTTGCTAAGGAAATTTGCCAAGGAGGTTTTTAATTTCTCTGGGTGAGTCTCGGTATGGAGTATGTGAGCGTGAGTTATTATTGTCTGTTTATTTCTCAACAGAGTTTGTTCAGGAATCACTAAAATGGCTCTTTCTGAAAATGATGTATGTTTGTATTTATCTGGCATATTTTCACTTGTCAATCCTGAACCTTTGTCTACTTACTTTCAGGACTCAGACCCTTCATTTCTCCTTCCTTAATGCTGATAAGCACTGTCTCTGGATGCCGTCGCTGCTTCGCTCAGCCAGCGCTGCTGGTCAGAGTGAAAACCATTCTGATGACGAGGACTCTTCAGACTACACTGGTCACGTTCTGGCCCTTAATGGCCACAAGAAGTATTTTTGCCTCTTTAGACCTGTCTTTACAGGGGACGATCCCAACGACTCCTCATCTGCAACCTCATTTTCTTCTGATAGCAAGAGAAAGTCCCGCTCCAGGTCCAGGTCTAGCTCCCACTCCAGATCCCGGTCCCATTCAAGGGAAGATGGTGCCATACCCAAACGAGGCTCCAGTAGAGCCACTAGCATAGAAGTCCACCACAAGCTCGACAGGCTGGGGCTGTGGATGGAGAGGCTGATGGAGGGAACCCTGCCCCGCTTTCAGGTTCCTGCATGGCCAACGCTTGATCCAACCAACGGCTCCTCATCGGGGAGCTCAGCTTAGAGAAGTTACACATTTTTTGCATCCCAATTAGGTTCTTGAGCATAAAAACTGCAGAGGAATGTGGGGCTTTTTCAACAACTATTTAAGTTTTGTTTTATTAATGTCGATGAGCACTGAACTGTCGAAAGCAGCAAAAGCTGCTTGCAAAAGCTGTTAGAATCACAAAATGCTCATTTTTACGTTGCTTAACTACATCAGGCTACAGGTGCTTGTTTTTCTGCATTGATTTAAATCTTTATTAATACAGTAACGTTCCAAGTGACGTCTTTAGCATTTAAATGATGTTTTCCTTTGGAGAATCATCTTTGTGTGGTCAGATCTCCTCTGGTTAACAACAGCCTGTTGCACAGATGTCATAAATGTCTTTTCCTCATACACTGCTATAACAAACACCTGCGTTTTCAGTTGTAGTATCTTCTATCTTCACTTAATCATCGGTAGACATAAATGCATGGAGTTAGTAGACCTAAAACTCACAGTTAAAGTAAATTTCCACTGGCAGCTTAAATGTTTCTTTACTATTGTTCAGTAATATGCTGCTTAACAAATATTTGCAATACACTAATGAGCTGATTAACTGGATTGTCTTGTTTGTTCTGCTCCCATATCTTACAAAGAAATGAAGTGTAACATAAAAAACCCCTTTTTAAAACTGATAATTTATTCAAATATGTGGATATAATTTTATTTCAAGTTTCTTTAAGCTAATAAATATTTTTTTCTACTATAATGGTGTATTTATTGCATTTAAATTCAATTAAAAAAATTCACCTGACAGGTTAATTAATTCTTTAATTTGATCACAAGTGACAACAATTGTTTTTTTTCTCAGATTTTATGATTGTAGTTTGAACAGAGTGACTTACACAATGCAAGAATACATTTTTACTATAAATGTAAGTGTTGCCATGCATTTGCATCAAATAGTGCATGTTGTAGCTTTTAAAAAGATATTCGCTGACGACCGGCTTTAGGATGCATTTAAAGTAGAAGGATCTCCGTGTGTGTGTGTTCATAAGAAAACAGGCTCTCTAACTGTTAGCGCTATCTGTTCATTTCTTCCCTGACAAATCTTCGGGGCCAAAGGAAATAGGTAGCAGCTCATTTACAGTCATCTTTATATAAGAGCCATCTGTTTTTGTCAAGTAAACGTCCCAGTCGGACCCAAACTGTAAATCAAACAAAGGAGAAAAGAACATTTTTTTAGGAATTAAACACCAAAAAGGATTTCTCTCAAAGGTTTTAACTGGTCTCTCAACAGAAATGTTGGACACGTTAATAAGAAACTAGCATTTGCTATTGTGTTCATCTTTATGAACACGAGTACATCTCTTACAGGGGAGCTCTTCACTATAAAACACTTTAGCATATTTTACTGCATTAAATCACTGGTTAAGCCTTAAAGAAAAAAATCACTAAACCAATCAAAAGGAGATGATACCTCTCTCATGACCTGCCTGCAGCCTCCACACGGAGAGATGAACTGGTCGCTCAGGTCACTGAAAAGAATTAAAGTAGAAAAAAAAGGATTTTATAGGCATTCACACGATGCTCTCCTAACGTTTAACACAAATAATCCTGTTTTAATTTTCTGGTCACGCAACAGTTAACAAGGTGTGTGTGCAAGAGGTACAGTAATGGTACAGTTAAAATAATAGCAGTCCAACATGAATAACCTGTTTTTGGTAGAAATTAAATTACTGCGTGGCAAATAATCCACCAGTTGCTGTAGTGAGGTAATAGAAAACCAACAGCCAACATTCATGACATGCATGCTCCTGAGTTTGTTTAATTGAATAATGAATTGAAGGGGTTTGTTCAAAATAATAGCAGTGTGGATTCCAATTAGTGAAGTCATTCAATCTGTGATTGAAAACAGGTATCAATCAGTCAGCCCTTATTTAAGGTTGAAGCCAGCTCATGTTGCTCATGTATTTCTCTCTGAAAACCAGTCGTTCCAGACATTGTTCAGAAGAAAAGCGTACTTTGATAAAAAAGTTGTTTAATGAAGGAAAAACGTTTAAAGAAGTGCAGAAAATGATGGGCTGCTCGGCTAAAATGATGTCCAGTGCATTAAAATGGAGAGCAAAACCAGAGACACGTGGAAGAAAACTGAAGACTACCATTCGAATGGATAGAAGAAAAGCCAGAATGGTGAAAACTCAGCCAATGATCAGCTCCAGGATGATCAAAGACAGTCTGAAGTTACCTGTGAGTACTATGACAATTAGAAGACGCCTGTGTGAAGCTAATCTATCGGCAAGAAGCCCCCGCAAAGTCCCACTGTTACAAAAAAGACGTGCTGAAGAGGAAAACATTGGCTGGCCAAAAGAGAAATGGAGAAACATTTTGTGGATGGATGAGAGTAAGGTTGTTCTCTTTAGGTCTAAGGGCCGCAGACAGTTTGTCAGACGACCCCCAAACACTGAATTCTGACAGTGACATGCTGACAGTGAAGCATGGTGGTGCAAGCATCGTGATCTGGGGATGTTTCTCTTACTATGGTGTCGGGCCTATTTATCGCATACCAGGGATCATAGATCAGTTTGGATACATCAAAATACTTGAAGAGGTCATGTTGCCTTATGCTGAAGAGGAAATGCCCTTAAAATGGGTGTTTCAACAAGACAAAGACCCCAAACACACCAGTAAGTGAGCAGCAGCTTGGTTCCCGAACAGCAAGATTAAAGTCATGGAGTGGCCAGCCCAATCCCCGGACCTTAATCCAATAAAAAAACTTGTGGGGTGACATTAAAAATGCTGTTTCTGAGGCAAAACCAAGAAATGCAAAGGAATTATGGGACGTTGTCACATTATTCTGGGAGTCAACCAGCCAGAAGCTGGTTGACTCCATGCAGCACAGATGTGAAGCGGTTCTCAAACTGTGGCTATACAACTAAATATTAGTTTAGTGATTCATAGGAATGCTGAATCCTGGATATTTTTCTTATTTCATACAGTAAATATTTGAGTTTGTAAAGTAAAATGCAGACACTGCTATTTTTTTTTGATAAGCCCAATGTTAATTATCTTCATTTTCTGTAACATAATTAAAAGACTGTCTGCTTTTTCTTCATGTTTTGATTTAAAATATAATGTGCAGTGTTAACAGTGCATGGAAATAAAAACTATTATAAAGACTTTGGGCTTAAATCAATTTTTTAAACTGACTGCTATTATTTTTTTTTAACACAACTGTATATGTGGGGACTTTCTTTTGACGTCTGGTGACTTGAAAAGTAATGCAACCGGAGGCGAGTCATGTCCCTTTAACATGCAGAAGTGATGACTGTGAAAATGTTGTTTTCTTTAGAAATTCAGGGAACTTTCCGACTGAAATACTGTAATACATTACCTGGAAATTGCAATGGCCTTGAAATCTTTGTGGCCTTCCGACACTGCTTTTGCAATAGCATTTCTTTCTGCACATATCCCCAGATTATTGCATGCATTCTCCACATTGCAACCTGCAGAACACAAGTACATACATGTACATGATTTAATCTTCAAAATAAGGCTCTTTTGCATTAACCCCTCATGCCCTAACTGCATTTTCAATAACAATCAAAATGACATACTTAAAGTAAATGAAGAATTCCTCCATAATAAGGTTTCTGTGGATATTTTTGGTGTTTATGGATACCGGGGGCCTCCGAGAATTTGTTAATCAAAAACCTTGTGCCTGCTATATGCCTGAGCAAAATTCCCATCAACCAGAACAGTAAAATTTAAAACCTTTGTCTGTTTTTTAACTCATTTTTGACATGATAAAAAACTCCCATGCACCATTATCAAGGACCATCTTCAGAAACAAAATAATTTCTAAATATTATTCACACTAAAATAATTTTTTCTATTGTGGACATTAATATTGGAATTTATTATTTCTGTCATTTTTTTCAGTCCTGATGAAGATCAATCAGGTTTAACCAGTCAAAAGTGGCTGCTTATTTCTTCTGGCCCAACCAAATAGTTACTCTGCCTCTTTGGACTCAGCTGTTTACCAGATGTTTGCCCCACCCGGACTGTTTGACTTAAGAAACACGTGATATGTTCAGCTTTGTACTGTTGGAAAGGCTTAATTATTCTTCAACTTACTCTAGCCTAATTTATCAGAAGGTGCTGTTATATCAGATTTCCTTAAGAGAATCTCTGCCCCAGCTGCCCGAGAGAGGCTGAGTCAGACTCACCGCGCTCTTGCGG
>JBAMHX010000004.1:26440625-26457367 GCA_037177515.1 Pseudomugil tenellus
ATATATATATATACCTATTTGCTGAAATTGGATAAGTGGTGGAGGAGTGTGTGTGTGTGTGTGTGGGGGGGGTTCTTAAATCTACATGCAGATGGTTTAATAAATGATTTCATGATTTTTTGTGTTTGAATCAGAATCTTGTTTTTTTATGTGCAATCAAACTGGTCCCACAATAGTCGAAGTTGGGAATATTGCAGTAATAGAAACGACTTGCGGTTGTGTTATGGAGATGTCATTGTACCCATGAAAGGTGGATTCTGGGAGACATCCATGAGAGTCAAGGGAGTAGGTGTGGCATAACCTCACATCCTCCATGAATAGTTGACAACCTGAGTATGTTAGCTCTGCTGCAGGCCCACATATCATCTGTCATTTCATTGTGTGTGTGTAATTATATTTATTCACATTTCTCTGAGAAAGGATCGTCTATGTCTATTACCTCATGTTTGTACCAGTTGTGTAAGACATCTCCTTGTACTGTTGTTCATATACTAGACATGGATATAATCAGACAGATAACTACTGGATTGAAAACTTTGTGTGTGTGTGTGTGTGTGTGTGTGGTGGGGAGCAGGGTTGCCCTAAGGAACTTTCATCAAGCCAGTTTTCCTGCCCTCTTATCTATACATATTCCACCTACTGTATTATTGCAACATCCAAAATGTTTATTCCCCTATAAAATACAAGGTCTGATTAATCTGTGAAAAGCAGGAAATTATCGGGTTTGCAATGAGCATTCAGTATTAGCTTATTTGTTAATGGGAATATGCATTCTTTACAAAACCCTGAAACCTCTTCATGTCATGTCATTGATTCTCATTTAAACACAACTGTTTTAATAACCAAATACAACCTGGTTAAAAGCAGCTCTCCAGAAATTTAGGCTATGCAGAACATTTTACATATGCAGGCAAAGATACCAGAAGAACGCGAGTGGAAATGCGTACAGAGACGTTTAGGTAGAAGAATAATACTCACAAAAGAAAGAAAAATACTAAATGCATTTTTTAAAAAAAGAGGGGGGAGTGTGGGGAGCGAAAGTGCGCCATGGGGCCAAATGTCACACCCCAGCCTATGAAAATACTGCCACCCTCCGGTGAGGTCTGACTGGATGGAAATCCTCCAAAACACATCAACGCAGACGCATCGCAAAATTAGTAAATTTACAAAAGGAGGCTCAATAATTTAATGTCTCTTTTCCGTCGTGTGGTGGCGCGAAAACGTTCCTTTTTTCCTGTTTCTTTGTGATTTGGTTCGCATTTGGTGCCATCTCTCAATTTAAAATCTGTATTTCTTGTGTTGACCCCAGAGAGCGGGGCATTGGTAGTACCTACCCACCACTCCAACTGGACGCGTCTGGGCTGCACCAGAAAACCCCCGTACAGCTCCCTCGTCAGGTCTCCCCGGGATCCGTGTTTTGCATCGCTCCTCAATTTGCATTTCTTCCTCTGATTTTCCGTGCGACTGGCTCAGCCGCACGAAACCAGCGGGCGCTTCACTGCTCTGTAGTACGCGCGCGCCTCCATTTCCAAAGCAATACGCACCGAGAGATTTTTTCTGAAAACACAAAACCTCTGGATTTTTCTTTAAAGCATAATGTTGCCGAAGCTTCAGGAACGGAGAAACTGAACACATTTTCATTTACTGTTATTTGTGGTGCGTACCAACGGAGACAGACACGTGTCTTCGGGGTAAACAGAAAGGGCTAGGTCGTGCCAGCGTACTGCTTTTGTTTATTTCCTTTTTTCTTTTCCCTTTTTTCTTTTGGTTTGTTTGTCACAGAAGACCACGTTCAAGCTTGGCGACGATACATTTCAGCTGGTGCGCTTTGGTGATAAAGACGCATTTGGAGATGTCGGAAGTACTGCCTTTCAACGAAGAAAAAATGAGTCATTATGGAAATGAGGGCGACGAGGGACACCTTTCCTTCACCTGTCGTCTTCAAGACACCAACAACTTCTTCAATGGCTCACAGAATAAACGTCCCCCGAAACTCGGACAAATAGGCAGAAGCAAGCGTGGTAATTATATAATTAAGGCGTTTTCGTTTGTGGTGATGTGGTGAATGCGCACTTTGGTTACTATAGAGCACCATGATTGAGCATATTCCCCTGTTTAACCAGCAGTAATGCTTTATATTCAGTAAGATGTAAGACCAGAGATGAAATCTAATGATGGCAATGCGTGCGTGATGCGTGTGATTGCTTTTAATATTCTATTCGCATTGCAACACAAGTTGGATGCGCAGTGCGTGCTGTTAATGCCTTTTCAATGTTTCTTAGCAGTTGTGCGCTCTGTCAGCTACCTACAGAATGCACGCTATGATTGAGGCTTTTTATGCTGGATATTAATTTGGCTTTTTGCATGACCAGATCAGACTGGTTGTTTGTTTTCATGTGTCATCCATTCCTGATTAAAAAATCGTTGTAAAATGCATTTACCTGTAGTTGCACGTACAGTTTCATGTACAGTAAAGCATGACCAAACAGGCAGACATGTAAGAGCTGCACTGATATTCATCACATGCACATCTGCAAATGTGCATCTAAAACACAGACGCGCACAGTTGCACATCTCTCTGTACTGGCTTTCTCTCTCATGCATGCATATATCATTTCTGCTCATACACTTCTGTACTAATGTTCTGAGCTTAAAGGCTTGCTGTCAGCTGATGGTGAATTTTCAACAGGCCACACTAAAAATGACCCCCCCCCCCCCTTCCCCCACCCACCACCACTACCTCTCTCATTAATTCTCCCTCCCCTGTCATCCACAGTTGTGATCGAGGATGAGAATGGCGACGACGGAGCACTGAAAAATGGAACAGAGAAGACCTCGGCAGAGGCTTAGAGCGCTTGGCTCACCACCCCCTCCCCAAAAGACACTCTTGAAAATTTTTTATGGCGATATTTAGCAGTTTTAATCCAAAGACACTGTATATAAGCACTTTCTCTCAAGTGGCAGCAAGCAGAACTTCCACGCCCTCCTCTCCCAGTCATGACCAGCCAGATGACACACACACACTGGCATGGGCGAGAGATGGCAGCAAAGGAGACCCCCAGGTGGACCCCCCCACCCCTCAGCTCAAACACACACATGCACACACACACACAACACATACAAAACCTACACACACCCTCAATTACAGGGTTTCGCCATAAATCCAATCCAAGGAGAAGACTTCAAGGGAGGAGGCGAGGGGGGGCGAGGGAGGGGTGAGGTGAAGGAGGGAGGCGATGCTGTCGAAATGCAGAAATCAGGGACCGGTTACAGAAGTAAATCTAATATAAAAGCTAAAGCACACACTTCTCCAATCTTCTCAATCAAACTTATGGTACCATTCTTTCTGCTCTTCATTTTAAATCGAGGGCAAATGAATAACAGAGTTTGTAAATATGGAAAGTGTAGCCCATATTTTCTTGGACAAAGTGAGAACTGGTAAATTGATTTGTTCTGTGTTGAAGACTTTATTTATTATTGATCCTTGGGACTATGTCTTTTGCAGGGACCTAAGGCCTAAGAGAGTGTTTTTTTGTATGTTGAGAAAAAAACTGAGCAAATGAGAGTGATATTATTTTTCACTTAAAAATTCTCGATGTTGCCTGTTTTTTGTTACCATACTTTGCAGCTAACGAGTCATTTATAAACGGTGTACTTCCCACCTGTTTGTAAGCTTCCCAGGCTTTCACCTGGAGTGGTTGATACTGTAACTTGACTGTAAACACCCTATTGATAAAACTATTTATATTGCATTGTGCATTATTGTGTGTGCCAAAACTCATGAGGGATATACCGTACCGGACTACTTGTTCTTTTTCGTGCTTTATACATTTACTCGTTGAGTTGAGTTGTTTAGTCGGGTGGCCATTTTTTTAGGGCTCTTTTCGTAAAAACACTTAAATACCAACTCATGCATGGCAAATATAAACTCATGCATGCATGGCAGCAATTCTGAAACTCTTGTGTATTCTTGAAGCACCTCGTATACAGCTTTGAATGACAAACCTCGAGAAACAGTCTTAACTCTGCGTTGTACTGTACGATTCTCACTGATTTGTACAGTGGCCTAATATCTTGTAATAAAGATTATGATAAAGTACTATTTACTGTTAGTGTTGATTGTGGTTTACAACAAGGAATGATGTATTTGATGTTGCTTTTATTCATAAAACTGTTTTAAAACTGTAGCAACAGCATAAAAATATAGTTTTGTATCAGGAAGTTGAAGACAGTAGCAGTAGTCTGGCTTACTTTTGGAGATGTTCCTTGTACAGTTTCTTCTGTTGTTATTGTATTGCCTAACTGGCTGCCAAGGAAGGTAAAGTCAGCATTTTCCACTGTGAGGAAGTAGCATTCTACTCTTTGGAAAGATCAGACATGGAAGGACACAGAATGGGGCAGAATGATGAACAAACAATCCCATTGAGAATCTGAAATGCACACTCCGTCCTGATGAGACACTGGGCTCAAACAGTTGCACAACAGACTATAATCTCATTAAGTGCTACAGTACTGCAAATGATATTGTGGGGAAAATGTATAACACTGCTTCCCAATGCAATAAATGTCTGTTTGCATTGAAAATCTCAGCTTCTCTCTTTAATCAAGTTCTTCCTTTACCTCCACTGCCAGAGATTTAGGGGCATCCAGGCATGAGGAACACTGATGAGACGTGACATTTCCAGCTCTGCTGTGGTGACTAAATGATTCATGTTGTGTGACGAGCCTCTGTCAGCACACAGCATCTTAAACCAGGGCTGCCAGGCTGTGTGCTGGGAACATGCATGTAGCTCTAAACACACGTATATGCACGTTCACATGTCTATTTCAGTTCCACTGATGGTGAGAGTAACATATCGCTAGTATCCCTCCTCATCTTGACAGACACGAAAGGGGCTGCCTGTGCTGGGTACCATGGTAACAGATGCACCTTGCTCTCGACGGGTGCTGCGGTGGGTTTTGGTGTAGAATAGTCTTCCCCGTGCTTCAGCTTGATAACATTGGTATCTTTAATGGAAAGTTCTCCATTTTCTTATCTCTAACCTCTTCTCTCAAGACCCCCTATTCACTCAGTGGCGTGACCGCATTATCCTGCCAAAATAGTCCCTTCTTTCAAGACGGCAGTCAACCATGGCAGCGGTGCCTACTGCAGCAACAGTCTGTCCTCTCACACAGGATCAGAGGATGTAACATTTGGGGAGTAATGGTTTATGATTGTCTGTGTGGTAAATCCTTTCATCCAAAATGATGCAGGGTGTGATAAGCTGGGCTGTTCAGTCTTAGCAGAAAATATTCCCACTTAAACATGCAGATGGGGTTTAATGGGTAAAATTTTATGGTAAGAAAACTTGACATGTTACAAATCTCTTCATGAGAACATAAGATTTTAAATAAATTCTATTTTAAGCTGGAATTTGTGCTGCATGTTGAGCGTTTGATTGGCTTTTTAATCAAGTTGATAGTTCTGAACATATATTTAAGATTTTCCTTTTTGCATCACAGTTTTTCAAAAAATATCCTTCCTGCTTTCTGTAATTGCACAGCGATCCCAACAGATAGACCAGCAATCCAAGCAGTTGCACCTCTTATAAGGCACACCTACAATGTCAGAAACACCTGTGACTCATTAAGTAATGACAACACCAATTGGCACCAGGTGTTAGGAAAGCTGGGAAAAGGAAGACCAGTTTGCTGAACTGCAGATGCGGTTACGCTGCATTTCTGAAAGCATGACAATAAAGTGAAAAGAAGCAGGTGTCACGTTTGAATCCAGACAGTTAAATCGGCTTAAAATGTGTTTAATCAAAGTGCAGAATTCAAGTTTCTCTGTTTGAGTAATTTGACTTATGTGAAACATTTATTCATTTTCTTTCTTAATCCAATTCAACCCATCACAGCTATGAGCAGGTGAGAGGCAGGATACACCCTGGACAGGTCACCAGTCCATCACAGGGTCTTATGTAAAACAGTTCTAATATAAAACAGTCTCATAACGTATTAACTGCAATGACAAATTTGGATAAAAATGGCATCAAAAGAGCAGAAGTAGGACTAATACTGACTTAAAAGTATGAAACGCTAAGCATAAAATGCACATCCAGCACACACAAGCACCTTGAATGAATGTATTGATGTATTTAGTGTGTGGCATCATATTTGGTATTGACAGAATGGGATGCGATACACCATACGCATCACATCTAAAACTACATAAACACAACATTGTGTTATAAATGGACCACTGTCTGCAACACAAATGAACACACGGCTCTACGTCTCGTTAGGAGACAGTAAGATGGAGGATGGGCACCTCTAAGTACTCCCATCATTAAGGATGAGCTGGTTGGTCTGACAGGTCTGTTGCCATGTTCCTGTAAGTTAATTTTATTCAAGCAGTTTACAGGAAGGAGTCCACAGCATCCAATAAAGACATGATCATAATGCAGGACAATGCGTCTAAGTACTCCACTGCTTTGCTGGCCAGAAAAGGCCTAGAAGATAACTCGGTAATGACCCGACTAGCTTCCATCCCTGACATTTATCCTGTTCAGAACTTTTAAGCCCCTTTAAAATTAAGTGTTTTAGAAACAAAACACAACAGAAAATTTGATCTGTTCTTCTCAGTTATGAAGAGAAAAAGAACTATGACACATTAAAAGTGGCGGGAATTATTGGAAAATTAGACAAGATATAAATATGTGGGAAATCTTTTCTTCTATGCTATATATATATTCATTTTTTAACTGTGTCAAAAGGTGCCTACACATCCCTTCCTAAACATTAAACATAAAGTGTCGACGTGCTGCCAGTGTCCACACAAATGCAATGCACTTTCAAAGTGTGACTAGAAAAGCATTTAGAGTGCAAACTTCCACAAGCTCACAATATGAGGCTCACAAGCCTCATATTGTGACTATATGTCCTTATCTTGCAATGTTAAAGAATCCTTCAATACAGTCCTGGATCCAGACGGTGATACGGATCACCTCCATAATTTAACCATTTGTTCCTTGTCCCATTTTGAGACTTTCCTAAAAATTTAATGAAAATTGGTCCATAAACTTTTGAGTTATCTTGATCACCGACAGACAGACAGACAAACAAACTGTCCTGAAAACATAACCTGCTTGCCAGAGTTAATAAAGGAAAAGGGAATCGTGCTGCAGATATATGGGCAACCCTTGTAGTAATAGTTCAGATAATGATCCATCTCTCTTTCAGTTCTTATTTCCTCAGCTCGTTTAAAGGAATCCCAGAATATTTCTAAAGGTTCAACTATCCATTGCATCAATGGCCAGTAGTCAGAAAACCTAAATAATGATACAAACTTCAAAAAAGAGAAAGCTTATAGAATAATAAAATATATCTACAAAAAAATTTTAAAGTTGTAATTTTAAAACAAATAGGACTGGAAACTTTGTGGTTGTGTTAAACCATTAAGATTGTGGTTTGTGAATACAAAACAACTTTCTAAGATGTGTGTGATTGAGGCAAGAGAGAGGTAAATGTAACTACATGTTTGGAAAAAGCCTTCAGGAGTGGCGGAGCAGTGTTACATCCATACCGGCACTCAAATGGTGCCGTCTTCATCCCAAAAAGTACCATCAGTATTGTTTTAATCAACATCTAAACAAACAAATCTGATGCAATTTGGAAATTTAAAAATAACTATTTTGCTACTATAACAATGTGCCAAGGTAGCTGACAGTTAGAAAACGTTATAAATATGTTCCTGAAAAGCGCAGGTGAGAACTTACACTTTATGTGCACATAAGTGGCAGCAAATGTTGGTTGCGTCACACAGTTTGTGAAAAAGCTGCAAAGTAGCAAAATAAGGATTACATGAACTAATAAACTCTTTGAATACAGTTTCATACTCCTTATAGATTCTTACTGTGTTCCACAGGACAAAAGGAACTTCTGTACAAGTGTAGGAATGAAGCATATTGCTGCCAGGAAACAAGTGCTGTAGATGAGCATATTGCACAGCTAAGGGTTCACCAGAGTACACTCAGTTAGTATGAGCATATTGTGTGCTAGAGAGGCGAGGGAGGTCTCCGTATATATCTGTCTGTTTGTGTGCTTTACTGTGTGATGCACAGCTGTGCAAGTTAATATGTGTGTGTCCCACTGGTGGCTGAGAAAGAAAAAGAGAGAATTTCTACTGAAAACAGAACATGAGCTTTCAGATGACTGATCACTGGTTTGTATGATTTAAAGCTGTCAATATTGTGGACATAATCTGATAATTATTAAACAAACATGCACATTTTCTCTTCTTGTTTCACATTGTAAATTATGTCAAAGGTTGTGAGAAACTCCTTAAATCAAACTGAAAAATATTTTCTTGATTCCACAAAGTTGATATCCCAGACAACTGGGGAGGGACGAGCAGAGCTTCTTTATTAAAGCAGCATCCGTTTCATCTAATGCTCAACTCACCACACATACAAAAATAATTTCTGCTAAAATGAATGAAGAAGCAGCCTTTGTAGGGGCGGCTGTGGCGCAGGTGTAGTGTGGTTCCCACTCCATCTGAAGTCTGCATGTCGAAGTGTCCTTGAGCAAGACACTCAACCCCCAGTTGCTCTTGGTGGCCAGGCTAGTGCCGGTGAGCATGGCAGCTGATAGCAGGATCTATAAAGCACTTTGGTCATCAAGAGATGAAAGTAAAAGCTATATAAGCGAACTACATGTAGTAATTCATCAATAATTTATATATTTTTTCATCCTTTTCTTTGTGTGTTTCATTGCAAATTTTGGGGTGCATATGGTGGCAGGATGCAGAAAACGTTTGGTAAACATGGCCTCATTTGTGTCAAACCAGAGTGCTTGTGTTGAAGAGAAGAAATATGTAACTGCACAGCTGCTGAAGTCAGATGTACTAGCTTAATAGCTAGTAGTAATAGTTAATAGTTGGTTTCTTTTATATGTCATTTCAAATCTTTCAGGACTGTAGCTAATCAAAGATTAGTTGATTTCCTTATACTACAAAAATTAGGAGTAGCTTAATTGTACTGTTCTATATGTATCAAGCTCAAGCTTATGAGGCCCTGCAGATTTATTAGTTTGCTTGACTACATTGTTGACCTTTCTAACAGTCCAATAAAAAGACCATATAGTTGATGGTTACAAGTTTGATGTGAAAATTGTGCAACAGAGACTATTTAACAATAGACAATAGACTATTTAATAACGAATATTTAACAGTTGTGACTGAAGTCACAGCCTAGATAAGGGCACACACACATATCTTACAATGTTAATACTGAAGTGTGTATGGTAAGTGTGTGCTTCTTATTTTCTGAGAGACTAAAAGAAAAAAAAACATCCTGCTATAATGCAACAAACTATATATTGTTCAGCTGCAAACTGTGGCACAAGGTTTACATCTTTCTAATTGATTTGCCTTTTTTATTACACACCTTATGGAGAATATCCTATGTTCTCATCTTCCTCAGAATTGACAGCCACGCTGTTTTTCATAGTTGTTTTTTCTCAGTTAGTTGTCTTTCATATACAAAGAATATTCAGGCTAATGCTGCTAACACAGATAGCTGCAGTCATTGTTTACCCCAAATGACTTTAATTGCACTCCAAAACGAATAGATCCTCTATTATTGTAATTTATGTAGCTGGAAGTTTAAATGACTCTGTTACTGTTTGGATGATAATGCCGCAAATGGGTTTTGAAGTGAGCACTTATGAGAAAGTAATCACTAGTGCTGTGAAAAGGGGCAGATGAAAGTCAAGTGCTGGATAGCTGTAAAGTTACATAAGCTCTGACAGGTGTAAAGAGGAGGTAGAAAGAGAAGGAAGAGGAGCATTATGAAGGATGGGAAGAGATGGAGATAATCCATTTGGACATGCGAGGAGGAGGCTATCCATAGGTCACTGACATGAGAGGGGAAAGCACATCTGAAAAGCCCCATGTTGCTCTGTGTATGAGGTAATATTCACTTAGGCTGACTAATTCTCCCGTGGTTGTCCCTGTGGAAACCCAGTGCTCAGCTTCTCCCAGTCTGACTCCTAAATATGACCTTTGTTTCTGTCAAGGAAATACCGGCTTTGACCTCCCGTACTGAACCGCTCACGGGGAAAATCACCTTCACTCTTTCTTAGTGTGAATCAGCGGGCCTTTTATGACACAGTAATATTCTGCGTATGGCATGCAAATTGCTGAGGCAATATTTGCATTTCAGTCTGCCTTGTGTGTGCAGTTGTGTGCGTATTCACGTATCCATTACATTCGTTTTTCCATTTCTTCATGTGCACAGAAATGAAACGCGTAAGTGAATGGTGGGCAGGCTCATTTAGCATTGGGATCAGGTATTCTCTTGTCGATTGAGCCTCTGCTGGGAATTCACAAGGGCGACTGCTGATAACAAGGTAAGAGGAAAGGCAGTCCTGGCTGGGAAAAGAGAGACACAACACCAGAATATTCTTTTTGCTCATGAGTGGGGTTGAATATAGCTGAGCGCTTGACCAAAAAGCAACCCTTCCTATGATATGATGGCAAAAAGAACTTCTGTTGCCTCTAACTGTGATGACGTCAATCTTTCAAGTGAGATTCCTCTAAGATATCAGTCCAGCTTCTCTTCATGTTCAACAAACGGCACCCAAAGGATGTCACTGTGGACACTGTCCTTGTGCATTGTTCTTGTTTAACAAGCTCCAGGTTTAACAGATGGGTCTGTCAGGACAGGGTGATAAAAATGGACACACAGCCAAAAAGACAGAGATGGAAGGAACGTTCTCCGTTGCAACGAAAAGGAGAACGGGCAGGAAGGGCGGCAGGCAAGCAGCGCGGAGGAGAGCGAGAGAGCAGCACGGGATGGAGATGAGGAGATAAAGAGAGATGGAGAGCCAGGAGAGAAGAAGGAGGAGAAGAGAGGGATAAACAAAAAGTGAGAGTAGAGGTTGGGAGACAGGACGAGAGACAGAGGCTCAATATGATGAAATGAATGCCAGGGAGAAACAGTTCAGACCCACCAGATGGTTACTATAGCAACCACATTCCCCAGTCTCTCTTTCTCTATCTCTCACTCTCTGTCTCTCTGTCTATAGTTGCTTTGTTGCTGCTTTAAGTGTGTGGAGGGAAACCAACGGCTGAGAGAGACAGCTTTTTTACATTTTGGTGCAGTGGCATCATAAAGCTTTCAAACAAGCTGCACTGACTCGTGTATCCACTTGTTTACATTTAATATGAGGAGTGTTTTTTTTATGTCCTAGTTGCTCATTCCAGCGTAAAACAGCATGCCAAAGGATGTAATGGTTAGCCATGATACAGTTGCTATAAGAAAGTATATGTATTTTACAACCCAATTAAACATGAATGACACTGAGATCAAAAGCCCCCTTTGACCTGAACAAATACTACCACTGAGTCTCATTTGCACACCAAAATGCAGGCATCCATTGTGTCTACATAGTTTGTGTTGGGTTTGTGTGTTAAAGCGGTGGTGTAAAATACTGCAGATAGATTGAAATGCAATGACTGTTATCTTAAAGCTCCAGCTGAGAGTCTTATTCATACACAGAGCGAGCATCGGATGTCTCTATCCAGATCATATTGACCCTGCAACAAGCATGAACTCACATTAAACACACTCTAACACTCAAGCATACGTACGTTCATGTCAAAATGCAACCTGGCACACAGTGTATGCACCCCCCAACGCACCCCCCCTCTTACCAGACACACACAAACACACACACATCGGGTTGAGCTCACAGACACTGGCCAGGAAATATCCAAACTGATATACTCAACAAAGAGAAGAGCCTGCAGGCCCCCCAGCTAATCTCATACATGGAGATCATTTTCAAAACAGAACAAAATGGTGGGCCATCTCTCTGTGGCTGAGTGGGTCTCTGCAGGGCCCCTAGGGCTGGATGGCATGTAACTGTGTACGTGTTCCTTTTGAATAAAAGATGCTGACCTAGATGGAACACCGCCATTGGTCACTTAATTTGTCCTACATGTGTGATTGGATCATGCCCAAACTTATAATTTAGTTGTCCAATTAACAAGGAACCGTCGTGGTCATGAAAGGGTACAAAATGTTCAAAAAATGTTTATTGTACAGGTATGCACAGAAATGTTTAGTGAAAGTGCTGTAATCTGTAAACTGAGTCTAGAATATGCACTCTTATCATAAAACTAGCTAAACAGTTTTTCCTCTTTCCTCATATCAGTGTCTTTTTTAGTGTATTCACTGTTCTTTCCCAGCCCCCACTTATAAAGCTGAGCTCCTCACTGCTGGGGTTTTATCCGGCGTGCATCTTCAAAGACCAAGTCATAAATGAAAACATGAGACGCTTTTTCATCATCAACCAACATTACACAGCTCACTGATGCACACTGTACTCGTGCAATGTGCCAGCTCGGGATCACGTGGGACTAAACATAGTACATACGTCTGCAGGTCTGTGAGCATGAATGAGCTCAACTCCAACGGTGTTTTGTATCAACATTGTACTGAGCCCTTCTACATTATTGATATGCATTTTGAATGCCTGCCATCAATAAATTATTAAAGAATTGAAAATTGTTAAGCCGGGACCTGACAGACTTGAAGCTTTTTTGGCTCAACAGATGAATGAACATAACACATGATTGTAAGTGACTGTTGAGCTCCACCTTCCAGGAGTGAACGAGAAGTCTGCATAATTCTGTTGCAGGATTTTTTCATATGAGAGCTGCTTAGCCATCCACCACATATTATGTAATAATCCAGCTGTTTATTGACTGGACTGGGAGGGTTTAGTGGGAGCTGGGACTCCCCTTGGTGAAAGGAGGGAGGCAGATCCAGATGCTCATGGTTGCCAGGACGACCTTGGAAGTAAAATCAGAGCTCGGTTTAAGACACAGTCCATGTACATTCAGCTAGTATATATTTTTAAAATAAAAAACACCCCTACATACAGAATCTTCCACCTTTCCTTTGCCACATTGTAGTTATCGGTCATCTGCCCAGCTAAGCTGTTGTATTACACACTAGAAACTGAATGCAAAATTACTGGGAAATGTTTTGTTCATCCAACTTTTATTGTTTTGTTTTCACATTTTATAAGTACTGCCAAATCAACAGACCCAAATAAGCAGACGCATCAGGAAGAACTGAAAAATTCTTATAAAGTATGTGAGAAACCGTAGAACACCTCAGGCTGCAGATGGACCTTCAGCTAAATTACACAGAATTATAACGATGCTCTCTGTGCTTTCTCAGTAAGGCATGTTTTAATTAGTTTAGACTTAAAATGGAAGTGATGACAGACAAATAATGACTAACGACAAACTCTGCATGTCACAGTCTTTGTTTATTTATCGTCTACGTAGATGCCCATGTCTGAAAATTGTACACGTTTGTTCAAGCGCTGTTTGATTAGTCCAGACTCTGGCAACAGGAGGAGAAAAGAGGCCTCTCACTCTCACTGGGTTGGTGTACGAGAGCCTCAAGGTCCATAAGAGACCTGTAAAGTAAAAAAAAAAAAAAAATAATTAAATCACAGACAATGGAATTATTGTCTCTAAAGGAGGATGCTGCTTTGAGATACAATATCTCATTAGATGTCCAGGTTTTATCTTATGTTACTGATCCACATCATCATGAGAAGCATTTCCATATTCCTGAGAAGCGGTTTGGCACAACTTACACAAATAATGAGCAGCTGCATGCACTCCAGCATTCTGAACTATTCAGCCGAATCAGAGCAGACTGTTTCATTCCAAGAGTTGCGTTTAGAAGACGGCAAAAAGGGAAAATGTGAAAAATGACAGTAAATTTATATGAAACTAAATTTAAAGCTTCTACACCTAGAGGAGAAATACTAAAATGAGCTTTTAAAAGCATTTGTGAGAACTAACATCTTGTGGTAAATGGGGCATTTGAATGACTTCAGTCAGCATTGATTGCGGCTATACTGATCAGACAATCAGTAACTTAAATTCTTCTAGATATAAATTGTCTTCTTCCAACAAATGACTCCAGTGGCAAAGACTGCATTTCAGGTAACTACTTCAAAATGTGTACTTTTTAACTGCTTTCTTTTCTGTACATTTGGTCCCTAACAGAACTCTAGGACCTATCAAATAAATATTGTATTGTAGTTTTAAAGCTTAGATGGTTCTCAGTTCAGTGGTTGCCCAGTCAGAGCCATCCCAGTACGCCAGCAGTCATGTATGTGGACCATTTGCAAGTCCACAGAATTGCCTAAAAACCACGTTTCTGTTAGTAAAATGATAGATGCCCATATAAACACAGCTTTTAATTATTTATTCATTTATTCTCACATTAACCTTTGATTTTTTTACAAATAAGTCTAAAATGTCGCTTTGCGTTTTCATAAAATAACAATTAACATATATTCAAAATAATAATCAGAATAGCCATGTAACGTTAATGTAAGGACATGTTATCTGACAAATATTTGTTTATAAATGTGCCAAATGAGGCAGTAGAAGGGCTCAGATAACAGCAAGAACGTTGTTGAAATTCCTCAGCGATGTCCACTGTGCACCATCAGCCTCTAAGCTAAGCCTCAGGAATACCAACCAGCTGTCAGCCTCTAACTCGTCCACGCTATCCTGCTTCTTCTCACCCTATCTCGCTTTTTCAGTTTGCTCTCTCTTGTTGACAGAAAACAAGTGCTGCATCACCATTTTAATTCTGGCGTGGGTGTGCAGGTTGTGCTTTTCTCTCTCCCTCTCTTGCTAAAGATGCATGGAGTGAGCAGTGAAGAGTGAAGAATCAGGGGTATGAATCTTAATGACTCCTAGCAGAAGAAAGTGGGAAGAAGAGGTCTGGGGAGAATTCTCCCTTAATCTCTCCTCCTCCGCCTCGCCTTGTCTTTCTTACACCTATGGACCCATGCTTACAGCTTCTTTATGTTTACAGGATTTGTCTCCCTTTGATTCTGATTAATTGCCTGCCAAAGGACAACCGTGGACCTGAATGCATGAACATTAACAATGCAAACAAGAAAACAGACTCTAACTACAGCCAGTGCCATTTGCAATGATCACATTTGTATTACAGCCTCCTGTTTTGCACAGTGCAGTCAATATGAACGCCATATTAGGTGGTGTTTATTCATTGATTACAAATGGCAATGTTTGTGTATTAGGCAGAGGAGAGATTTCAGGTGAATAAATTCCATTCCACACGTGAACTGGATCTATTTTTGTCATTCAGGCAGGGTTACTTTGCACTGTTAGTGTCTCATCTATAAGCAGTTTCCATCAAATAAGTACCAGTGTTTTCACTGGCACTGAATATCTCCATAAGATTAACAACAAAACTCTCACTTTTGCTAAACTAAAAATCTGTGGTTTGCTAATTAATTTTAACTTCTATTTATCAGACATATGTCCAAAACTAACTTTAATGTCCTCTTTGACAACATTTGTTGCACTTAGAAAATACAAGAAGTTAAAATTTGATGCCGAGAACACATGGAGTAACTTTGGGAGTGACACAAATAAAGATAAAATAGTAAATTAGATCTTCAGTTAACACAGTCTTGGAAGACTCTATATTCCCCGTATTAATTGGTGAAAAGTGTGTGTCAGGACTGGGAATGTCATAGCTCAACGTAATATGCCACACTGTCAGTCATCCAGTTCCAAACTAAATGTTTCTCACGCAAGATTAAAAAAAAACTTTGTACCATCAGAATAATATATAACATTATGAAAAGAATCAGTCAAGTAAGTCTTCAGTGTGTAAATACGAAGGACAAAAACTAAAGCTGGTTTCTGATGGACTGTAACGATCAAGCCTGGATAGTCATCATCATCACTATAAGCTCAACCTACATATGATCAGGAATTGTTTGGAAAACCAGGAAAAAGTAATTTACTTACTCCTCTCAGAAAAAAACTCTGAGTTCTCTGAACTCATCCTGGATGGAAAGGGATAATGAACATGTCTGTGGTTTTAGGTGCTGAGAAATTAGAAAGAAAATCCAAGCTGTTACAACAAGAAGAAGGCACAAAAGTCAGAATGTGTGGTGTTATATAAGGGTGCATAATTGTCCATTTCATGAGTGACATCCTTGTGTGTAAGGATACCATTTACATTTAGAGTCAAACATTTGGCACACTCTCCAATTAAATCTACTTGCTAAGTGTAGCCAAACATTTGACTGGAAGTGTACATTGGAACCCTGAATTGAGCTAGGCTATACCTTCAGCTGTAATAAAATAGCAACCTGTCCTTGGTGTCCTTTATCCGGTGGAAGCTGGATTAGGCTTCAGACTCCTGATGACCCTGAACTGGATAACGTTGGTATGGGTGTGATTGAATGAACTGTACTACTTCAAAGCAACGTCTTTGGATATAGTACTTTATGAAAATCTCCACTAAACAAATATAATGTAAACTACTGGAAAGTAGAGGTAAAACCATTTTACATAGAAGCAGATGATGCATTAAGGTTTCTGTTTGTGTAAAACGTCCTGTCAAACTGCAAAAGATGAACACGTTTGAAAACTGCAGATGTTTCTTTACCATGTAAGATACAAGAAACTACACTTTAATGGTGTTATGCGACATTGCAACTTGTGTTAATCTAATCTTAAATAAAAAACTATCTGCATTTGCAGAATACAAAATAAAAAACTACAAAAGAAAAATACAATAAATACTTAAGCCAAGTTAATAGTCAGTTTACAGTTTACTACTTTATCTTCTGTAATAATAATTTTAATTACTTTTTATTATGATTATATATATAAG
>JBAMHX010000004.1:26485962-26501372 GCA_037177515.1 Pseudomugil tenellus
TACAGTGTTCATTTTATCCATAGTAAAGGGCCTATTGTCACCCACTGTGTCGGTCTGCATGCTGGAGAGAGGATGCCCTTGCGGTAGCAGTGGCCGAGCCGGTAAAGAGGCAGCAGGGTACACAATACTGCGGGAGAGCTCATACACTGGGCACAGATCCAGCTGTGCCCAGTGCCTACTAGCTGAAGGGTTGTAGTCTTACTGAGTCCACGTGCCAGTCTGGCTGCACTCCTGTGGGATACAAAACAGAGAAGATTCTAAAAACATGTAGGTCAGGAATCCCCCAGTTTGCCCACAGGTCTGTCAGATTTACTGAAATACAGCAGAATATTATGTGATCTTGTTCTTCTCTTTTGTTTCTTTAAGTCAGCATCTGTTGCCTGTTTGCTCTTCATTCTCTAGGTCTAACTCTTCCCACTTCGTTTTACTCCCTGTCCCCCTCACTCACACACAAATCAGCGTATTTTGGGTGATGTTGTAGATGTTTGTTTGACCGAGCCAGCAGATGAGGAGAAGCAGAAAGAGCGCAAGGGAGACAGACATCCAATCTGCTCCTTGAATCCCACTTTAGTCATGATGGATGACTGAAATGCAGGTCAGGAAGGGAAAAGGAAACAGCATACCTGGAAAAACGTCCGGTTTTCTCTGCTGCTGTACTTTGTATTCGCCCCGCAGTGTTATTTGGAAAAATTCCAGCACTTCCAAAGAAGCAGATGTTGCGGTTTTCTTAAATCATAGGAAGCATATCTTTGCGTTTCCATAATTTATAACAGACAAGGAAAAAAATTACCTTTTGCAATTGTCTTTTTTAAAAATAGAAACCATGTATGCTGCCATTATTTCATGTCGCTGTAAAGTTCTGCTTTGTTTCTTGGTGTTTGTATTGCACCTTTAAGACCTTTTGACTCTGTTTTCTTGAACTCTTTATAACTTTTATCAGCTTCTTTACAACATGATGCTCTGAGTTACTTAAACCGCGTAAAGATCGCAGCATTGGGCACTTGCTCCTATGTGAAAGTGCAACATGTTGCAACCAGGTAACAGGTACGTGGATCACAGTGTAAATGCAGAAACTTAAAAAGGAGCATTGTTGTTTAAAGCAGTGGTTCCCAACCATGAGTCCCTGGACTCTCTGGTGTCCCCCAATAACAACAGGGGGTTCCAAAGCTTTGATTGTTCAGAGACGGTGTGATTTTTAAATTAAGGCCATGTCCACAGATGATTTCAGCTGTTTTTGCTAAAGTCTGTGTGTTTCATTCCCATGTAACCAGTGGGTTTTGGAGAGCACACCAACTTTGCGCCATTTTATAAATGAGACTTCTCTGAGAAATGCCACAGTTCAGATGATTTGCCCATATTTTGAATAAAACATAAGGTAAGATTGTTGATTTGTAATAAGTTTAACCTTGGCTTTCATTATGGTCAGAAAAAGGTCAGAAACCACATGTTCATATGTCAAACCTCTACCGAAAACCGTTGATCTGACTTCAAAACAGAAAATGAACATAAATAAATACAGTTATTGCCGACATTGTGGACCTGCAACTATGCCTGACTGTAAAACAGTTTAAACAGAGATAATCTGTGCAGTCTGTCTTTTTTAGTGTTTAAAAGCTCCACAATCCTTATAACTTCTTAACCTTTTCAAAGGAACATGATGTTTTCCTAAGACCTCCGATTTCCTGGTTGTAACTGCTGCGTGATGTAAGATGGCAATTAAAGTATGTCGTCATAAAACTTCCACAGGACCGAATTTAATTTTTCCCTGTTGGCAGTTTCCTTATTATGCCATTCTGGAGAAGTTATTGAAGAACAGAAAACCAGTCTTGTTTCTCCTCCCACTCATGGAGTTAAAAGGCCACACACACACCCTTCCTCTGCAGGTCCCAACTCGTACCAGTGATGTAGTTTTGTATGCACAGATGAACGAGCATGCGAGAATATTTTAGTTATGCCTGCATCATCGTGCACGTCTTTTTGTCCGGTTTCTTGTTGCTGTATTTTAAACTCTTTGATGCCCTGCCACATATTCAGCTGTCCATCAGTGTATTCAGGCTTAGCAAGGCAAGAGACGATGCTTGTGCACCGTGCGCTTACAGTTGTTGGCTGTAATCTGTTATTGAGGCACATCGCTGTCAGATCTCTGTCATCACTGTCCAAAAATGTGTCTTTTCTGTAGTTTCATTTGATTCACGGTGTGCAGAAATGCTTCTGCAAGACAAGGTTTTTATCAAAGATATCATTATGCACTAAAATCACTTGACTAGAACATCACATGTTGATTTGATATGTTGATATTGTGCTAGGTTTCATACACAGAAAGGCAATGTGTGTGTGTTTTACACCCCAACATCCACTAACAAAACACTTTTATGAAGCATAAACCCACCAAGGAGGAAATCTCATTATATAACTCTTGGTTATACAACTTATATTTAGACTTTTCATTGACTGTATCGTCGTGATGTATTAATATGCATATGGGTGGGTGTGAGCTGTTGCTTAGCAACAGTTTCTGTAAGCCTGACGACTGAAGCAGCAAGAAAAGAGGGCAGAAAATTTAAGAATGGAAGAGGAGAGTGGGTGCTGTGAAAAATACGCATCATTTCACACCCCACTGAAACATTTCATGGCAACGAGGATTTTTCTTCATTTCTTTGCATTTAGCTCAGCACGCCATCTGAGGTGGACGGTTGTGTCCACACACACACTTTCTGTGTTGTTACATTAACAAAAGTATAAAAAATGTTATATTTTTACTTATTGCAGTAACATATCGTTATCTTAAGAACCTGTGGTGACTGGGCAGGTGCCAGAGTCTCATATTGGTGATAAGATGAAGTGTCGTGTCTACTCTACATGAAGGCATCTTTGTCAAACACACTAAATCCAAAATGAGACTGCAGAATATGGAATAGCAGGTGCTTACTCCAGCAATTGTTGGTTTCAGTTATTATGTATACAGCTAAGAAATTACCGCTATGCAGATCAAACTGCACCTGTCTGTGTTCGCCGTGTGTGTCTGTCCCACCCACACAGACTGCACAGCATTAGGCTGTCCAGACACACTGACTTTACCGAGTAAATCACATTTGGAAAATGACCGGAAACAGACAGAGTGCTTCTTTTGCAAGGATATTAAATATAGCAGCATATTCTACTGAACCCAGTTGATTAGCGTTAGCATTAGCATTAAAGAGTTACTTGAAAAATATTAAGACCATGACCTTTTTACCTTAGGTTCAAAGGGTTAAAGGAGAGGGTTCTTACTTTATTATATTGCTAAGGTTCCAGAATATTCCATCTTTATAATTCATTAGTTAATTGGATTTTGTGAAAGATTTAAGAGCACAATGCAAAAAAGGGGCATTGAGTCCTCTTATGTGCAATATCTGTACATGATTCTAACAGCATTTCTCCATCTATTGACAGATTAAAGTGTTTTTGTGATGCTTTAGATATCTGTCTGGCGCCCTGGTTTCTTTCAACTGTCTGGATATTTATTCCCCACCTGCGTCATCAACGTCCCCTCTAATCCTCCTTCTCACACACATCATCTCTTTGCTTCTCGCTCAGAGATAATGAATTCCTATTGGTCAGCTGCCTGTGAAATGTGTAAATATGCATCCTGACGCATTTTCTAGCAGTTCTGCCGTTGCCAAGAGTGATCGGTGGCTTTGGCAGAGAGAAACTACCTGTCCAAACGTCTCACTTGGAAATGGAGAGAAAGGCTCATATGTGTCACTTTCAGCACTGAAACACCCAACAGCTGTTTGTCAGCAGGAAGGGCACAGTTGTGTTACTTGAAGAGTAAAGGGGATGGAACAGGATGTCCTTGAATGGCACAAATGAATATACAGCAGATGATGTAAATGTATTAGCTTCTGAATGAGACTAATAAATGCGTGCGAGTTCATACAGCGTTGCCAGAAGTGCCTCAGAAGCATAGAGACCGGTAGCTGGTCTAGCTAGCTGGTGGTTGCGTATGGAGACGCAATCATGTTTTAAAGCCACTGTTAACTTTTGAGCTTGAGAGGAAAAATGTTCTCACATCATTGCTTTGCAGATTCCAGACTAGTAGCATTAAGTTGCTAACGTCACGATGCTCACTCAACCGCTTTCCGTCCTGCTTCCATGTGTTGTGTGCAAGCAATGTGCACAGATGGAATTAAAATGACCTTACTGGCCTCGAATCATCACTGACCTCTCCCCCTGCTATATGGAGGGTTTTTTCATTAATATGAAAGCTACTTTTTATTATGCGCTGTGTGAGAATTCGATGTTTTCTCTTAACGGCTTAGTTGCAGAACTTCCAGCAAATGTTTAGTCGAACACCGTGGTGAGCAAATCTGTTGCATTAGGCCCTAATCTTGATGGATTTGCAATGCGTTTTCCTTTGAAGGTATAGGATGCTTAGGCAATATATTAATACCTGATTTACTCGCACATGCAAAGAGGATGGATTTATATAGATTTAATACCCACTGTACATCAAATAAATAAGCAGACAGTCATGATCAAATTCCCTTTAATCTGGACAGTTTGTGCCTCTGTGAGATGCATACGTTAACATTTAGTGTATGAAAAAATCAATTGTGCCATTTAGAATAATTAATCTAAGCAAGTAAGCTAAAAGATTTAGCATATTTGAGCTTCAATACGGGTATGTCTGTTTTCTTTTCTCTGTTCCTACATGGTTCTGTGGTTTCATAATCTCCTAAACCTCACTTAGAGCTTCACATTGTACAAATGCTTTGACAGGTTCAGCTGCCGCAGATTGGGGATGAGGGAAACGGCAATGAGAGGACTGGTTTGTTTAAACTTTGAGCCTCTCCTTCTCGGAAGCAAGCGTTTTGAGTATTCACTGAACTCTTAAACTCTTTTAATCTGCAAGTGTCAGAAAAAGACAATACAGAGTAGCTGTCCTATAAAAATCTCCCCTATTGAGTTCACATAAATATTTTAGTTCCCGTCGTGTGTGTGTGTGTGTAAAAGTAGAGGCCTTGGTCGGAAGCTGCAGCTGAGACAAGTCTGTCATGTCCGGAACATGAAAAGTTACTGCAGAAATATACGTTTCTGGCCAAGGAGGTGATGAGTTGCATCAGTGTGTTGTTCTGATATTTAAAATGAAGATTTTAAATCTTCATTGCTCTGCATCTGTGAAAAATCTTCATAAAATGAACAAAGTAAACATTAGTGGTAATTTCCTATGTGAGTCAGCTTTAGTATATTTTGTAGTAATGGCATAAAGCTGTTCAAATGACAAAGTGCAGAAAGGGAGGCTGTTGTCAGCGGATTGCAGGATTTTTTCAGGAAGTAACTGGAAGTTTCCCCAGACGTCCTTGCTTAGACCTCGCAAACTTCATTTACGCTCACGCAGCACCTTCTGTGCCAACTGTTTGTTTGCTGTGAAGAAAAATGCACAGATCACAGGTTCTCACAAACCTGCTCGCTTATTTTTGTCTCACATGATGCTGGATGTTTTACAGTATAAAGGATCTGAAGGTGTGATCAGTCATTTCATAGAAGGAGCCCGATTCCCTTTTCAAAAGATGAAAGAAATGTGGGAATCAATAAGCTTGTGGTCGCAGTGATGTGGATGTCTTTATTCTTTTTTATCTGCGTGTCACATGCATGGGCCTGTTAACATGCATTTAAACCATATCCTCATATTCCTCCTTTTGACATGTTCATGAGAACATCACTCCAGCACATGTAAATCTCTTCTCCATCCCCAGCGCCGCAGATTCTCTTACACGTGTTGGCCTGGAACCCATATATGAAATAGGATTATCAGTAACCACTGATTAAATCAAGTGGATAGCTGACACAACCTATTGAACCTCACACTCTATCACATCCTACCCCAAGTTTCTGTTTCGATGGTGTGCAGGATAAAGCATTATAGAAATGAGTTGACATGCATCCTGTCAGACTGCAGGCCGATCCACGTGCAAGCCTTCAGTATATTATTTGGTCTCTGAGCTTGTTCAAATCTGTTTTTGTGTGATTGAAGTTTGCTTTTTTATCCATATGAATCTTAATTGAACCTTTTAACCTGCGTAGCTTCGGATTATTTTAAGACCCTGCCATCGTATGACTCATGACCATATTGATTTCATCCTCCATTGGACTGTTGTGCATATAGGGCAATATTCTTTTTCTTTATATTGCAATTTAAAAGTAAATGTGTGCAGCTTTGACCCACACAACCTAACATCGCTCTATTCTGCTTGCAAGAGTTTGCTTAATGCAAATTTATTTCATTTGTTTAAATATAGAAAACCGACTTCGTTTCAAACGATTATGCAAAGCGGGACAAGACTAACTAATGCCGCCCTTACACATCTATTTGCCTTCAGCTGGTCATAAACAGGCTTCTTCTATTTTCATTTGCTTCTTAGGTTTAGAAAAAAATACTGGCTTATAACTTTGCATATCTTTACGCAACATCTCGATGTAGGAGATAAAACCTGGACAGTGCGATGATAAGAAATGGAGGTTTTATGGTGAACGACACTGGAAGCAGAGCTTCACGTTTCCTGGGAAGGGTAATGCAAAATCTCATTTAATCATCCCAGTTGTGATCCTTCACCTTTTCTAAATTCACTTTTCCAATTATGGACCAATTATGGACCAGTCTAAGTACACAAAGGGTAATGGGTCATTTAGTCGATAAACTTTTCATTTAAGACACGGCCATCATTGCTCTCCAGTTAAATAATCTTGGGGGGGTTGACTTGCTGCTGCATCAAAGTTCAGAATAGATTAATCCCTGGATTAAGTTGTAGATGTGCATGAAATTGATTCCATATGATAATATGATCATTTGTATTAGCAGCTAAAAAAGCTATAACAAAAAACTGGGGCACAGTTGACACACCAACAAGAGATCAATGGATTGAGATAATAGAGGATATACACTATATGGAAAAACTGACAAACATATTGAAACTACAAGAAGCACAAATTGACAAAAAATCAGAAAAATGGTCAATCTATATGAATATATGATGTAAAATGTAAGTTGCCCAGGCAAATGTAGTTTGTTTTTTTTTTTTGTGTGTGTCTTGTTTCTGTTTTTTATTTGTTCAACTGTATTTTGAAAATCCTAATAAAAAATAGGTGTTAAAAACGTTAAAAATAAAAAAGCTATAGCATGAATGAAAACATGGAAAAAAATGTGACCTTTTCTCACCTCATGCTTTCTCACTGAAACATTTTTGTGGAGTCATTCATTCGCACTGATGTCAGCATTTTGGTCCTGTCAAGGCCTGTCGAAACTCAAATCAGAGCTGTTGAATAAATTCACCGCTTCTTGTTTTTGAGCCACTTTCCTCATAAAGGATTCTTACTATATTATACCAACCAAAAACAATTATCTTTCCTCTTATATTGTCTTCGCTAAGCTGTAGACGTTTAAGAGATTAGGCAGTTACCAACGGTTACCATAACCTACAGGATTTGTTGCTTGGTTTATAATGGTCAATAGATCTTGTTGGGTGGCATTTTTTTCGGCAGCTGAATCTTTTGTAGAATGACTTTTGCTTTGGGTGCACAGAGATTCAACCGTTAAAATGCAGGCTTAGCCAGAACAGTGGAGAGTTCACTCCCCAGGAAGTCGCTAAATCACACCAGAGAGAAACCAGCGGGACCAGTCTGCGTGTATGAAGAGGAATGCATCCGTAATGGTCGGAATCATGTAGAGACAGCAACATATTACAGCATGCATAGATGAAACCAAAAGGCAACATCATGAAATGTATGCATGCATGCATAACTCAGTTAATCATGTGAATGTTAACAGACTTCTCAGATATGTGCCGAGCATATGGTGTGAAATTGTGATGTGACTATAAGGTCATGTCCTTTAGGGTGAAGGTTCTCTAACTAAACTGCTTGTTGATTCGAAAAATACAGAAATCTTTAAAAAGTTAAGGTTTTCTATGAATTTGCCGGTTTATTTTTGGTCTGGCTTTTCTGTCTAATCTGGTCTGGATCACCATCTGGTTCCAGAATTTTCTTTAAGGATTCTTCATCGTGTAGAAATGTCGTGTAGACATTTTTTAGTATATATGCATACAACTCCACAATTAACGGTCAGGGTGCTTGGCCAAAAACCCCTGGGGGAAATTCCCAACAGGTTTTACAAAACATAAGAGTTGCATCTGGATCCCAGCTAAATTCCGAATACTTCCAACCAGATCTTTGGAATTTTCATCAATGCAAGAGAGCAAATGAACAAGCAACAAACGCAACGATTTATCCAAGGTGCTGTGTTTTCATTATCAACATATCTAAGAATCTAATAGTGGATCTGCAAGGGTGGAAATTAGCAGCTTGGCAGAGGTCTGCGCTCTGAGTGCTTTTCTAGTTCATCACTGGTGTTAAAAGAAAAGATGTTTTACATCCTTTTCAAAGGATTAGGTGCAAAAGGACAAGCTTTTGCTACAAGAAACGCATGCATTTTTTACATTTATCTATATTTAAAGATAGGAGTTTGCCAACAGACGTCCTTCCTGTGACGTTGGTATGACTAATGGCTGTTCGTTCTTGTCCTTGTTTAGAGGGGAAATGTTTAAGCCACCAGTGGTTGTTTGTCATTCACGCACAATGTGGGAATTATCTGTTGGGGCCGAGCCCTTCTTGCCTCCAAAAAAACAATATGACTGAAAGAGAACTTGTGACAAGTCTTTTGTGCGATCATCCATCATATGTTGAAGATCTCTTTCACTGCACCAGTAGCACACATTTCTCATGCACGTTTGTTGTTCCAGCTTTGTCCCTTTTGTCTTTCTCTGTCTCCACAGCCTCCCTGATCAGTCAGGACTGCAAAGCGGATTATGTGTCAGTACATTACCTGAGTCTGTTGGTATCTTTTTCTTTATTAGAATTGGATGCAGTTTGAAGGCTCCATGCGTGGTGCTGAAGATGACTAATATAAGGAAGAATATTGATGGATGGGTGTTTGTGGGAGACGGAGCATCGAGTGAGAAAGATGGGTTCACTGAGGGAATGAATGTAGACCATGAAGGCCATCAAATAGGAGGACATAGAAGGAGGAGGATTAATGATAGTCACTGTTAATGTGGTGTGTTGTTGTCTTGGTAACCAGTCACATAATAAGCTTTGCAATACAAATCATGAGTTCCAATGTGAAATGTGCATATAAGCATGAACGATGGCTCACGTTGCTGTCCATGTTTCTCAGAAACGTCTCAAAGACACAGATGACCGAGGCGGAGCGCTGCAGAAGAAGAAATGGACATCTGCCTGGTTGAATTGCAGGCAAAGCTCGGACACAGCTTCCCTTAGGTTACAAATGAAAATCACGTGCTTCGCTGTGGTTCACAGCATGCAAACTAAGAGACGAGATGTGTGTGTTTGTGTGTACGTGTGCTGACTTGCTCCGTCTCACATCTGGGATCCACTTGGGCAGCTGGTTCAGATTTGGCCTAACTTTCCCTCCTTTTGTTTTAGCAGTGCTTTCTTGGTTTTGTGAAGTTTTCCTTTATTTCATTTGATTGTTATAATCTTTTGATGTGTTGTTTGTTCTTTCCGTTTAATCGTCTGCTGTTTCTCACCGTCTCCTCCTCCACCCACATTCCTCTTGCCCTCTGCAGTGTGATGTGAATAAAAGGAAACCACTTTGTTTCCGAATTTTGGACCGATGACCATAACTTCAACCTCTCATGTAAACATCACCCTAAACTGGCTTCTTTACACATTTGTAATTAGATTGTAGTTCTTTCTCTATAATCCCAGCTTCAGGATTCATCATTGATCATTCCTTCACAGGTTGTTAATGCTCACTGAAGCCCACCTGCTCTAATCCTCACTCACTCTATACACCCCTGCAGCGTAACCGGTGTGATTGACAAGCCAATCTGCTTTAGAGACATGAAAGTAGACAAGAACACTGATTGTTCCCTTCAAACTGATGGACTTTCCTTTTTACATTCTTCCACTGTTCATTATTCTGCTTGCATCCGTGCCTCAGATCTCCGTGGAATTCTGTGTAACCAAATGAAAACATTCCCATCTGCCGTGTCAGCAGTCCCACACTTTCTTGGATCCATCATTCCTACCCCCTCGTAGCCCCTCACACATGCACTCGTTCACAAAGCAGACTGCTTCCTCCCATTTGTTCAATGGATTGCTCATTGAGCACAAGTGGAAAAAATTGGAACAGCTGAACTCCTGCAACATGGAAGGAAGGAAGAGCGAGTGCATTTTATATTCTGTATATGTTCTGGTATGTGGATGTAGAGATTTGGCGGGAATTACACAGCGTGTAATCTCATGCACACATGTCCCTGTGGAGCAGACAGATGTAGCCGAACAGGGAGGTTATGTTGGAGATATTTGGAGAAGCTTCTTTCAGCGTAAAATGACACAAGCATAACTAGAAGTTTCATGGTGACTGAAACTTGTAGTTTACTTTGGATCCGAGGATAATAAACCAGCTCAGACAGAAGGCAGGTAAAGCTGTTTTTCACTGCAGGCAAGCTCATGTTTTCCCACAGTTTTTTTTTTTTACCTCAAATAGTAAAACTTATGTTGTTCATTTAAGATCTTTTAAAGTTGAACAAACAGAGCAATTTTACAACTTTTTAGTAAATGCAGTCCATCAGGGACAAAGTGGAAGTGGCAAACACTTCACACACCGTCACATAAGCATTTATTTCCGTGTCATTTATTCTGAGAAGTTTCGGAGTTTTGTGCAGTAGTTGTACTGAGCATGAAAAGAAATATTAAATTTTTTTTTATTCAGATTTGATTCATTATAGAAAGCTATAAGTAGAAGTTCTCACTCTATCTATGCCATTCTCACCTGGATCTAGTTTCATTTGAATCAATCTGTTTCAGTTATCAGATACTGTAATGTTGTGTAAACCCATAGAGGCTTGTTGTGGGTGTAAAATCCTGTGACATCTCCTGCAAGCATAAAACATTTCTTTTTAAAATGAAGCGTTGACACAAAGATTAATATTGGAGCACTTCATCAAAAAATGTCTCCAAAAGAAAAGACAATATGCATCTCCAGCACCTTTTCCATAGCGTGGACCAATTTCTTAATAATGGCCTTCTTCCTTTTCCACCATTCTTCCAACTAACTACTTATAATTAAATGATATGTTTCAGCATGCGTTTGTGATAGCTACTGTAGTCAGGCTCAGGAGCAGAATTCAGTAGTTAATTCTTGAATATAAACTATCTGGGTGAATAATCCAGTGGTTTTCCTGCCTCTGCATCTTAATCCAACATTCAAAAATGGAGGCTGAAGTCTGGAGCGGCTAAATTGCTGCATGGACCAAGTTTTAATTAGATGTATAAATGTTTATTCCAATCTCCATTTGTCTATTCTGTGAGCCCTTATTGTCTGCATGGCTTCTTCAGCAAATTCCAAATTTGTCCTCACACCACATAAACAGAGACACACACACTTCATACACACCCTATAAGTAACAGGCATTTTGTGCAAAACTGGTGTTTGCATTGATATACTCAAGAGAGGTAAGGCATTATGACCTTCAGTGTGTAAACATGACAAATTTGTATGCGTTTTAAAGTCAAACTGGCTGGAATTTCAAGCATTGCCTCCCAATATCCAGATTTTAAACGGTAATTGCAATAAGCATCTCATTTAAAATGACATGGCACTCAAAGAAAAAAGCTTTAATGCAAGATATTTTAGTGAGATGGCCAGACTATATGACCACAAAGTGGAGTTAATTATGGTTAAGTGCTTTTTCATTACAAAACCACAAACTTAACAGTGATTTTTTACTGGGATTATTAGTAAATAGGACATGGTTTACGGGTGCTGTACGCTTATGAGCAGCGTATCAGTATTCCACAGCTAAACCCAGTAAACCAAAACCAGACATCTGACCACTCTTTGGCCACCATCTGATTGATTTGCATAAGTGTGATGTACACGATCAGAAGATCACTGCCAAGCCATGGTGAGTGTTTTGGCATTAATGGACCCTTCTTAGATGGATAAAAAGTGTAAATCTGTGGTTATTTCCTCTTTGGCAGATCTGTCTGTGGTGTCAGCAGGAACCTCATTCTGCTCATGTTCGGTCAAAGCTGCCAAGGAAAACAGGGGCAATTCGGACTGTTGCACAACGGCTCTGAGGAAGCTTCACTTTTCTCGCACGCGTTAACATGAAATTGCATTTGCATGCAGATGAAGTTGCAGATAAACACGCTGTGACATTGATTTACCTGAATGTGCTCTTGCCAAGCCTGTTCATTGCAGCAGATTTCAACATTTTGAAGCACAGCTTCTTGGATGTTTCTTGGGAAGAATGTTCAGCATCCGGTTCGCATCAAGCTGCCTCAGTGTGCTTCCAGATTTCTTGTCAAACTCCCTTAAAAGTTTACTTAAACCACAGAATATAGATACCAGAATTCCATTAGCATCCAGTAAAATAGAGAAGTTCGAATCAGTAGTATTGACTCACAACCATAGTGCTAAATACATCTTTGCGTGATCACCTCAGGTGTCCTGCCATCGCCATGTGGGATCAGATCTTTGACAGTCAGCCAGGTGTGAGTTTTTTGTGTGTGTTATGTTTGAGGCTTTGCATGTCAACACTGTATTTCTGCTGCTTTATCCATACATGCATGGAACTATGTTTGTTTCCCAGGAGTAACAAAAAGAAAGCCTTATCAATGCCAGACATTCTTTAAGAAAGAAGTCATACTCTGTGCTTTGTAACCCAAACAGTGGCTCCTTGTGCTTAGCAAAGCTCACAGAATGCAGGTTAATCTTACCTGCAAGTCTGTCTATCAGTAGTTTTAGTGCTATTGTATCCTCTTCAGACACATGTAGACTTTTTACAGTCCAGTAAAAACGAGTGATGACTTCTTGGTTATTCTGACAGGCGTATAGCAGATAGTATCCGACTTCCTGCAAATGCTATGAGTTTAACAGGTGCTTTTCAAATGTGGATTGAATCCAAAAACACTGCTTTCCTGAGTCAAGTTGGTAGCTGCTGTCTGGTTTGTCTTAAGAAGACTACTTCTTACTTCTATCCTAATGCAAGTCCTGTTCATCTGGAAAAGGAGGGGGTGGTATATCCTAAAGCACAACATGCACTTTCATTCGGTGTTTAGTTTCTCTCTTTGGTTCTCAGCCCTTGGCGTGTGGGAGCTTTGATATGCTGCTCAGTTAGTCATCAGCATCACAGCAACATGGTATCTGTTGATGTTGTAGTCATCCTTGTTTGGTGGGAATATTTAGTAGGTTTGTCATTGAGAAAACTGAGATGTTTTGAATGTATTCATGCAGTTAGAGAAAAGAAAGCTGTTTTTTTGTTTGTTTTTTTTTGTTTTGTTTTTTTATAAAAGAGTTTTTAGGTAAGTGACAGAACGACCCATCCAGTTTAAACTAAGGAAACAGAGTAAAAGCAACTATTTTTTAATTGAGCCAAATCTGACAGAACTGTCTTCCGATGCTGCCGGTTCGTAAATAAAAAGAAGCCCCTGTGTCCTTCTCTGTTTTTATATCTAGTGAGACAAAAGATTCTATGCAGATCATTATTTGTACTTTATAAAGGATGGACAGTCTAACTGTCTTCCAGTGCGGCTCTGTATGACTCTGTCATCCTGCTGCTGGATGGATGCAGAGAATCCTGGGAACAAAGAGCTTATACACCACAGGGGTCTTCCTCCTCTGTGTTTCACATGTAAGCTGCATCTGTGTGCGCGTCGGCTGCTGCTTACACCCCACTGGGAGATCAGTGAAGGTTAAAGAGGTTAGGGATTGGGATGAGCCCGCAGTCCCACTCTTACTGTCCTTTTTAAGCTTCCTCTTGATTGCATTCTTTCGTGAGAGCTCGGATTTTATGTTTTGCTTCGCTTCTCCACAAACTTCATAGACTGGATTAGAACACAGAGAGTGTTGCTGCTAGTCGTGTAATCTGACAATTCTGTTGTCTGCTTAATTTAGCAACAGCCGGGATAAGCAGCAAGGAAGCAGACAGCTGTGGATGTACACGGAAAGGCAGATCATTGGTTAACTTCAGAAACTCTTTTTTTTTTCTTATAGAGAGGTTTGAGATTTTCTGGCTACAGAGCAACGAGGGTCACACAATGATGTAACTCACTTTGCATTTTTCTAAGTCAGCGGAGTGACTTCCTGTGGAAAGCAGTTTTTCCCAGCAGCCTAATTCCGTCTCTCATGGCAGGAAAGGAGATAAACTGTTTAATTTTTCCAAGAAAAAGTAGTTCCACCTGGTTCAAGTTGTGGTTACAATACATTAGAGAAAAATGATTTCTGTCTGCTTCACACTAAAGCTGGGGAAGTTTTCCAGCACACTTCCTGTTGGCCTGCAGCTGGAATGCACTCTGGAATGATATAATGACATTTCCACATCCAGGACAGCTTTGCCAGAAATGTTTAGAAATGCACCATGTTTAGACATCGGGAGCTTTAAAGAATGGCTCTTTATGAGCAACGATAACACAGATACATCCAATTTGGATGAATGTTTTGCTTTAGTGTGGCCGACTGGCAGGTGGTCCGGGAGCTGGTGGGAAGCAGACACACTGCATCTTCTCTCTTGGAGTCAGTTTGCAGTGATGCTTTGTTAAATTATGCAGCCACCACACAGACGATGTGCAAGCAGACAGAGAAACTGACATATTGGCCGTGATTTCAGTTCCATTTTTTCCTCATATTAAGGCCTTGTAAAGTTTTGTAAGTAAGCAGCTTCAGTATTCAGAAAAAGACAAAAAGTAAACAAAAAGTAAAATGAAAATATAACTTCAGAGACTGGTTTAAGATCAGTCTCAGTCAGTAACATTTCAGTATTAAAGATATTTTGGGGGATGACGCCATCATCTCTTGTAAAGATGACTAATTGCACGTAACAGCTTAAAGCTGTAAATCCGTCAGTAAAAGCATGAAGTTGTGGTTTTATGGCGGGTTATGTGAGGGACTTTTTTTTTTTTTTTCAGGGCTCAGCTACTTTTAAAATCACCTCTGGTCAGCTGCAGATATTAATCGGCCTGCTTTAAAGGTGTTGCTTCACTGATTTGTTGTCCTTTTTGTGAGCATCATGTTTGGCCTCTTTGTCTCGTCAGCCGTCGGCACAGTCAAATGCTTTTTCAGGGAATGAGTGTGATGTTTGTTGTGTGTAGGGATGAGGGGGGTTTGAGGGGAAGCAGTGAAGGCATCTTTGTTCGATGCACATAAGATACTAGTGTTTGGCTCGGCTTCTTATTTGTGTGAGAAGGCAGTCTGTTTAGGAGAGTGTGTGTGTGTGTGTTTGTTTTGTGTGAGGATCATTTACTAGAGACTCTTTTAATTGAGTCTGGACACGTGTGTGTGTGTGTGTGTGTGTGTGTGTGTGTGTGTGTGTGTGTGTGTGTGTGTGTGTGTGTGTGTGTGTGTG
>JBAMHX010000004.1:26501472-26524010 GCA_037177515.1 Pseudomugil tenellus
GTGTGTGTGTGTGTGTGTGTGTGTGTGTGTGTGTGTGTGTGTGTGTGTGTGTGTGTGTGTGTGTGTGTGTATGTGAGCATCCAGCAGCTCAGACTTATGGATCAAATTATAATTATATAAATCTGTGATTGCAGTGAAATTTCAATGACTATAAATTAATAAATATGGAAATAAATCTTGGTTCAGTGCTATTTTTTTGTATCTGGACTGACTCCAAACTTTCACATTTGCAGTAGTTATGCTTTATGTCTTCAGCTAATGTGTTATGGACAGATTGACTGATCGACAGAAGCAGGCATGCAATAATAAAACAAGAAAATGTTTTAAAGGAAATAGTCGCAACGGAAAACAATTTGAGCATCTCAGGATAAATAAGAGTCTCCTAACAAATGATATTTTCTCAAAATATCAATGTAATATAGTTGATTTGATGTGATTTCAGGCTGGTTTTAGTCTGGAAAACAGATGACAGTGTAAGAACAAAGACATGAGGGTTGGGCTGCTGTCGCCGTCCCCACCCAAGAAGCCACCTGCATCTGCGAGCACCAACAGATAAAGATGTGATCTGTATTTACACATCATTTCCTCTGCAAACAATTAACTCATCATTTAGTTTGGATAAACTTTACTTTTTAAAACATCTTAAAACTTACAAATCAGTTCAAGTAAATAGAAAATGGAAAAAAAATCCAGTTATTAATATTAACAACTAAATATACCTTGAAGAGATAAATTGCCTCAGTGTGTTTGATATTTTTGCATAGCAGGACTGTCCAGGGATTTGTATTTTTTAAATTTATCTATTTATTTTTTTGCATTTTAAGGAAGCTGCACACAGCTGAAGAGCACTTTACCTGTAGTAGCAGCCACTGCAGATGTGCCACATGATGCACGACCAGCTAATAGCTTATCACTGTCACAGTCGGGCTCATCAGTAAGGCAGTTGATATTTATCGCTGAGAAAAGAAAAAAAAAACCTGCATCAGTAGATCAAGAGAGAAGCTGAAAAGGGCGCCACGGAGATTCGCAAGGACACTTCAGACAAAGAGGAAATTGGTCAGTAAAAAAAAAAAGCGTGAGTAATGCTGATGCTTGTTGCTATGGTGATTTGGGTCAATGAATGGTTGCCATGGAGCCCACCACTTGGAATTCTGGGAGAAAATTTTGCTGTGTGTCTGTGTGTGCAGTCTGAACTTATGGGTGGAGGATGACAAAGGGAGATGCTGTATAATTAATGGGAATGTACAGCTTTAAATGTGCATCTGTATGTTCAGGAAGCTTGATAACAATCATACCTGATTCAAATAGGAAGAAAAGGAGCGCATGCTGTGGAAGAATTATTAAACATGAAGTCATTTTGGTTTGAGTTTGCAATCAAGATTTGTCTCCCCTCTTCTTGTTTGTCTAAATTGTGACTTAACATGAAGGATAAGACAATCCAACCTCTATAGAATGAAATTAGGACATAACTGGTGAGCATACCAGAGATCATCAGTTGAATAAGATTTTTAATAACATTGTTGCTTAACAGAATGAACTTTGCTTTCAGGTCCACATGGAGCTAAGAAAATGATCAAAGAATCTGCTGCTACAAGACCATTTAAAATCTTAGAAGGTCAACAGATTACCGACCACTAATATCTGTAACATGTCTGACATTTGTGTTCTCTGTGATGTCGCAGTAATTAGTATCTCATGAGACCACGTGAATGAGCAAAATTAAGCGTGAATGTGTGAAATAAAACAACCTGAAGCTGTTTCTGTAGCAGGAAAATCCTTTCCAGTATCTTTAATTATGTTTATCTTTTCTTTAATGTTGGAATGAAATTGTAGTCTTGAATCGACAAAACAGCAGTTTGTAGACAAACTGTTTTGATTGTTGTAAAAACCTTAAATATTTTCATTCTTCTTCATTGTGAAGCAGAATTACTACCTGTTTGTGCGAATGGAAGTCATTTTGGATGTTTGCATGCTTTCCATTAGATTTAGGCTTTTTCCTGGGCAACACAAGAGTTTTCTGCTGTAACAATGTGGTTAAAAGGTTTCTGGATCTGTGTGTGTGTGTGTGTGTGTGTGTGTGTGTGTGTGTAGATAAATCCATATATAATCCATATATACTTGTTTTCCGTTTGTCTTTTTAGGGACATGTCCATTTGAGTGAAAACTGGTCTGAGATATTGCATCTTCTTTTGTTTGTTCTGTCTGCATGTGTGGATTAAACCACAAATAAAATGGATTATGACACAGGGTAGAGAATGAGGTTACCGGACATTATTGAATTGCTGAGTCAGCTTTTCTCATTTAATATCTTTGTAAGCTGCACTGTGATTTTATTCATTATGAGCACATTGAAAAGAACTATTTAAAAGATAAGTGCACATTTTAGGTCAGAGGCACAGATCCAGATGCAACACAGGTCGACCTTTTTAAGATTAAGATTAATCCGCAGGGAAATCGTCCATGAACTGACTTTGCATGTGTAAGTCCTGGTCATGATAATTTGATGCATTAGTTGTTAAATGACTATTTTAACTTCAAGCTTATTTCCAGCTGTTTTGCTTAGAATAACTTTTTTTTTTATTTGACTTTTTTTAAACACTAGTAAAATCAAACACACTTCCACTGAAGCCCCTGGGTGTTGTGTGGTTCAGGGAATTTGTTCTTTCTGCTGCTTTCGTACCTTCACATTCCTCGAAATGATTTAGATGTGGATATAATGCAATTTGACGCATCAAGTCTTGAAGACATTAAAAGCTTGGTTGTGTGTGTCTGTGTGCATGTGTGAGGAGATGCAAAATGAAAGCTTCATGCTAAAGATCATCGACTGCTTAGAACACAAGAATAGGTTCTCTCTGTGTGTGTGTGTGTGTGTGTGTGTGTATAGTTGTAGCGACTGACGGTAGTCCACATGGACCGAGTGCACGGGCCACTCCCTTCCCCCTCTTCACTGGTGATGTCAGGCCGTGTACAGTATGCTACCATGGGCAGCATGTATGAAAGCTTCCCCCACTCTGAGTGCCCTGCATCATCATCATAAAGCTGCTTTGAAGTGTCGCTTTAATGTTTAAACATACAAGCTAAAGACCCAAGTGTCATGTGGAGAAAATGCACATTTTATCCAATGTCCCCACATCTCAGATGTTTTACAGCATTACCCATAATCCTACTCTGGAGTTCTTACTCCATTTCTCTTTAATCCTGCACGCTCATCTAGAGAAAAGATTATTAACAGTGATGATACGGTACAAAAAGGCAAATGAGGACAAGCATGCATTGACTCACAAACGCACAACTTTGCAGTGAGGTTTTTGTGTATCCAATGTTGCACAGACTAACAAAAAGTTGCGTGAAATCTGCACTACAAAGCACGGCTAGCAGCGTCCTTTTCAAAAGCCTGCTTGCCAAACTTAAACTTGATCAATAGTAGTGATGCACGATATGAAAAATATCAACCAATAACCGATATTTTTCTGCATGTCATGACCGATAAGTTACCGATATATGATCTGAAGTTTGTGCTGGATGCAGTGATCGAAAACTGATATTTAAATAGCTCTCGCATATCTGTAACACAAAAAAAAAACAGTTTTGGTTCTTTAAATGTTTATTTCTTTCATCTCGTAGCACAAAAATATGGTCATTCAAATAAAGTGCATCCCTTAAAAATTCAGTAACAGATGTATAGCTTATCTCCAAAGGAATCTGTTTAAATATAAATGTATATGTTAGACCTCACAATGCTGCGCTGCATCACTGCCATTGTTATATGTCCAAACAAATACCGCACCCCCACTCCATCTCCTGACACACATATATTTAACCCAAAATAAATATCTGTTGATAACATCGGCCCAGTTTACCGATACCAATATTTGAAAAATAGCCAAATATCTGCCGATACCGATAATAGCACCTATATATCGTGCATCCCTAATCAATAGAGTATCGACCGCTGCTGTAACAAGTGTTGTCTGCATCCTTGTCATCCCATCAGTCTGTTTTTATTGGCAGTGGCACAACTCGCTTGTAATGAGCTTACCCTCTGCTATCTTGAACAGCTGTTTGAGAGCGACTGTTTGGTTCAGAGTGACTTAATAGGAAACAGGATGCAGTTGGATTTGTTTCCGAGCTTGGGAGTGTAGGTGCTGAGGGGCGTTGTACTCATTACTCACATCTAGTATGTTAGAAAATCTGCAGCAACAGATGCTTGCAGTAAATCAAGCAGAGACTCTGTGGTACCATCACCTCAGTTTTTAAAAAACAACACAAGCGTTCTGTGTAGATCACACAGGCCAGTTTGCTGTGACTGTGTCATGTGGTGGTGAAAAGTTCAGTCTGTATAAACAGCATGTGTTCTGGATCAGGGAGTGAAAGAACAAGAGGGAAACGAGGACAAGTCAAGAAGGAGCATCTCATTTCTGTCACTGATAACACCAGGAACCGAAAGGAATTCTGGGAATGTTTTTCTGCAGAACAGGTGATAAAGCCGCCATCCCCCAGGTTCGCGCAAAGTTTCAACGTTTGGATAATAAACCAGCTTAGCAGGTGTTGTTGACTGCATCTGTCTCCATCTCTGCGAATTATTCTGTGACATAGGATCAGCTGTCTGGGTGTAAAACAAGTCAAAGATTCGGGTGGAGTTTAAATGATATCATGAAATCATCATCTCCCCAAGGCTTGGGCCTGACGTGTTCCAGTACATTTAGGGCGTGAGACTGATTTCTGGCCAGATCAGACCTTTCCAATAAGCTCCAGCTGATTTAAAGGAATGGAGAAAAAGTTTTTTATATTATTTTCCACCAAGGTCCTTCACAGATGTTGTTTTTTAACCCAATGAGCCCTTTTGCCGAATTTCTAGAAGCATGTCAGAGAAATGAGAAGACAAATATGATTTGATGTGACCTGTGTGGCCCTCATACGTGGGGTTGCCATAACAACTGACCCTGTCAGGGCTCTCGTGGATGAGAGTGTATGTGTGTGTTTACTTATGTGCTAATGGAAGGAGATCCTGGGGGGAAGGACGGTAAAGGCTCATCATCCACCCAGACCACCTGACACTCCTGCTGAGTTCCATCAAGTCTCATCACCTTCACATTACATGAACACCGCTTTGAACGTTCTCTGCTTTGAACTCCAAATAAATCGGCTACAAATCAGCAGCTTTGTGTTCAGCAAATGGTGCTAAATGACTGATTTATCTGCATTTGTACAACCCTTTATGTTGTTCCTGCCTCTTTTATTAGCTTACTTTGTGGAGACAGCGGTGCCGTCCCGTGTTTCTGCATGATGTCATTCATTGATTTTTACCGCTTTGCTGTGGCTGCTAATCTTCCAGAGCGATGCCTCTGTCAATCTAATCATCTGGGTTAATGCTCTCACCTTATAGGCTGAGATGTTTTGTGTATGTTTACAACTTTGCAAATTTGCACGCAGCTTAAATACATATATTTTAAATCATTCTTGCATTTTATGGCTGCACATTTTGGTCCTTTTTGCATCTTTCTCCCATCCTAAAGCTGTTAAATGTCGAGCGCAATCATTTTTGTGACTTTGTTTCTGGTTATTTCTTAGGTGATATTGTGGTTTGCTGCTAATCCAAGAATCTCTCGCAAACAAGGCGCTGATTCTTCCTGTGTCTTTCAGCTTAGCATGTGATTCCTCTTCTCAGAAATGGCATTACTGATGAATGAATCTGATTAACTGTGTGGCTTTGTTTTCTCTCTCTACAGGGCTGGGATCGATGATGTGGAGACAGATGTGGTAGAAATTGAAGCGAAGCTCGACAAGGTATGAGCCATGCTTGACCCAGATGACTCACTGTTGTGCGTTTCTCTTCTAAAACGTTCTCTTTTTTTGTGCGGGGGGGGGGGGGGGGATCATACATCATATAGTATTTGGATGTAGAATTGAAAAAAAAAAATAGGTTATTTGACTGCAACATAATGAGGGATATTTTTTCTTTCTACATCTTAAATATAAGTTTCTAAATTCATGCACTGTCACACACATACACACACATATGCTTGTGTTGGTACACAGTTGATGCAGAGCAAACTCAGATTAATGCCACAGAGGCCGCTTTATATTCTGTAGAATGAAATCCCAGCACAGTGCACATGGTAATCTAGGCCCGGGATGTTTTTTCCTTTTCTGCAAGTAATAAATCAGCTTAGGGTTTGTAAAATATGGAACAAGGCTGTTTAGCAATTTAATTCCCTTAACATGCAGTATTTCTAAGTATTAATCCATCTGAAGAGCATTGTTAATGTATTTTCTAAATGTGGCCACAGTCACTAAAAAAACGAGTCTCTTCGTCAAAGCATGAATATGAAGGTTTGTAGTGCTGGTGGATCAATGAAAAGGAATAAATTATTAAAATGAATAAACAAATAAGCCATTCATTTCTTCTCTATACCGCTTAGACCAATTCAGGGTCGAGGGAAACTGGAGGCTGTCCCAGCAATTAGCAGGCGAGAGGCAGGGTACACCCTGGACAGGACGCCAGTCCATCAGTGTCAAAATGGGACAATTAAGATTAAATACCTTGCTTGGATCGTCATTAGATTCTTTTAGTTTGGTCGCTCTGGGTGGAAAACCAATGTGGATGGATGTCTGACCGTCTCAGGGAGCGAGCTGAGATATTACTTTGAGATAAGCTAATAAACGTCTAGGCAGTTTTAATGAGGTTAGCTAATGACCTCAGCTTTTTTTGTCTAAAGATGAATCACAAGGAAAATCATCAAGCGTCATTTATTCTGTTGCAGATTACTCCTCTGTAGTTAGGTCTGTTTGAATGATGTTGTTTTGCAGACCTAGTTGCACACATGCAAAATGTAAGCGTATCAACAGATTATCGCTACAGCCAACAGTTCAGGACCCTTCTTTGAACTTTGACCCATATTTGAGCAGCTCTTAAGGATGGAAAGATTCACAGAGGGAACGATCTGATTGGTTCAGTCCTGCAGGGGTCCTCTGCCAACCATGTGAGGCTGATCTGAAGCTGCCTGTTCTGTGAGCAATGACAACTGTGAGAGAACGAATTCATGTTTCATAAATGCAAAATGATTCAGATAAATGTCAAACATTCACTTCTGTCCACTCTACTGGCTAAGGAACACTTAGGGAGGGAAAAGGGAACATAATACCCTCCTTCCAAGCATTCTCCCACACTTTACATTTATAGTTTAACTATTCTGATGACTTCACCCTGCAGGGTCGGTCATATAGTACCAGATTTGGCATTTTGCCCTCAAGTGGGATCCTGTTTTTGTTTTAGTCCATTTATGAAATCCAGGCACATACATTCTGATTTTAATGGCTGTGCTCACATCCTGGGGGCACACATTAGATCAGATTCACATCTCCGTCAGTTTGTTGACATATACTCCATGTTGGCATGTTGCTTGGCGCTGGCAGCAGTATTGTGCTCCTCTTGAATTTTCTGTGGATTCATAGCATACTCATTCAAGCACACGTGGATGTAAACATCCCTGTTGCATGATGCACTTTAGATGACTGAAGTGCATATTTACATTTGGGAAATGTAATGAGTTTAAATTGGCATATGACCGCACAGTCGGCCTGCACACAGTAAAGGACATTCTGCAAACCGCCCAGAAAACCACACTCGCACAGAGACAACCTTGGGAACTCCTGCAGCAGATATGATAATTAAAGGTCAAATCCAAACCCCCCTCATCCCATACACCCTTTGCTAACACACACAGTCGGAGTCTGCACAGCTGCTTTAGTGCACTGGTAATGACAGTGCAGCACCCTGTTGCTTATCATGTTTCCCATGAAGTGAAGATGTGAATCAGCACACAAACCATCACTAGAGGAGTCTGTGGCTCGTATATAAATATTTGTTATTAGATTTTTATGATTAATGTCCTGCTTGTATGCATGTTGTTAGTGAGTCACATCTAATATGCGGTAGATGTATAGCGTTACTCTTGTTTTTTATTTTATTTTCTAACCAAACAGCAAAACTCCCAGTGTGAAATGTCTCCTACATTCGCTCCCAAGTCTTTTTAAACATAAGATCCCTTCTTAGTGACTTTGGCTCTCGAGCTACCAGTGCCAGCCTGATGGTTGCACGCTCCACCACTTTGGTTTACACCGAAATTATACGCAGAGCTTTATGCTTCCCAGATGTTGTTTGCTTATTTTCTCCATTTATTTTCTAAAGATGTATATTTTTTTCTTTATTTTTTTTCTCTTTACTCTGATGTTATGGCGGAGACAGACGGGAAGTGGGGGTGCATGGGAATATTATGCAGTTAAGCATTAAATCAGCCAGATATTAAGTCAAGAACTTGGGTGCTGATATTTTCCAGCCTCTTGCATCCAAACCAAAGTTGGAGACACACTGCTGACTTGTCTCTCATAGTAATCTGTTCACATCTCCACCATATTAACTATTTTTGCCTTTAACATTCGTTCATTTCAACAAATATTTTAAACAATCCAATTTTTCTCCCAAAATCAAATTTTAGCTAAATCGTTTTAAATGAAATGTTTTATCTTTTCTCTTTTCCACTCACTTTAATAATTTCCTAACCAGACACTTTTTTCTGGAGTTTATATAAAGTCCTTAAAAGAAGTCCGACCAAACAGAAACGTGCTGATTACGCTGTGATGCTTCTGTGATTACAATCATATATTATCAGTATGAGGAAGGAGACATGCTGGAAAACATGGCAAACACTGCTAATGTTTGCATTTCTCAACTTAAGCTAAATTATTTAATGTGGACTTTCACTTGTAATGGAGTATTTTCATGTTGCTTTATTAAATGGAGGAACTGAAAACGTCCCTGCGTCTGCAGAACCACCATGAGGCTGACAAGTTTCTTTTAATTAAATATCTGAGCAACATTAGGAGGGTTTTCATCTCTGTTTGTATATTTTTTCATTCATCTTTATTTGTACTATGTCTCTTCACGATAATGTCCTCTCAGGACTCTTTACAGACACATTAATTTGAGCCAATTCATAGTAGTCTAGCGAAGGAAAACCAACAGATTGTATTGAATCTTTAGTTCGATCCATCCTGAGCTGCATGAGGCGACAGTGGAAAGGAAAACTTGTTTTAAGAGCAAGGAGAAACCTCCAACAGAACCCGTCTCAGCGAGGGCAGCAATCTGCCTCGACTGGTTGGGTTGGAGAGGACGGGAAAGATCAACATGCTCTGCAGCTTTTATCCAGGAAGACCTGCAGAAAAAGGAGAAATATGTTGAGTTCAGATGTGTTGAATGCAGTGTGCAGTAATGCATCTACTCCTTTCATTGCATGAGAGATGCTGAAAATGACACACCTGTAAATCCTTTCATTGAGTCAAACTTTGCTGCTCCTTGTTTCTGTTCTGCTGCCGTGCTTCTGCACCACAATGAAAACCACAACTATGTGTGGTTCCATCAGACATACTTTCAATGAAGCAAAATGTGTCTCACTTCACCATTCACACTATTCTTAGATCAAACTCTAGCTGCATTGCTTTCACTCTAGTATTGCTAAAAAATGAGATAATTGTTCAAAGTCTCAGTTTACTTCATCTCCAGCATTCATTATGTCAGTAGCAGTGAGCGTGGGCGTAATTCTGGTCACAAGCATAATCACTGCTTTGCCATCATGATTCATTTTCTGCTTTTTAATTTGACCTTTTATTTGAATACTAAGTTCTAATTTAAATTTTAATCTCATCAACCTCAGAAAAGGTCGTCGCTGGTCTTGATACAAAAATCTGGATTATCTTTGATTTTAGTGTCCTCGCACATTTAACCTGACCAGCAGTTCTGTTTGATTTACATCATCACTGCACTATTTATATCCCTGCAGAGCTTTGTGTAAAACATGTGACTCTTTTAAATAGATGATGTTCTTGTTGTTTATGAAAGTCGCGTCTTTTTGTTGCACCTTGTTAGTTGGTGAAGCTGTGCAGTGGGATGATTGAAGCCGGCAGGACCTACGTCAGCGCCAATAAGCTCTTTGTTAACGGCATCAAAGACCTGTCCCAGCAGTGCAAGAAAGAGGAGATGATATCGGTGAGTAGGAGCAGAACAGGTTGGATCATTTCCTCCACTGAAGAGTGTTTGACCACTCATCTGTCTCTGTGAGGACATTCCAGCGATTTCCCACTTGAATAATATCCATGAAAGAGCCTGAATAAACATTATAAAGACAGAATATTGCAGCTGAGTAAAGATGTGAGCAAAGAGAGACAGGAAGTGTTTTCTGTATTTCTGAAGGTTACACTTAATTCTTTTGCAGCAAGAAACTTTTTTTGTTATGTTAAAATGCTTTAATGCAACATGCAGGTCCAACATATGTTTAATGGAGAGTTCAGACACTTGTGTAAAGACAGTTCAAAGAAAGTCATGTTCATTTGGAGACCTGTGTTTAACACTTTATATGTTGCAGGAATGCCTTGAAAAGTGTGGAGAGAGCCTCCAGGAGATTGTCAACTACCACATGGTGAGACGTTTCACACTTTCTCACACACACACAAACACTTGCGCACAAACACTCACGCACATGCAGTTTTGGCCAAAACTGAGAGGTCAGTGTAGAGCAGCAGCTCTTACTTACATGCAGGTCATCTTGGCAAGTTAGCATCTTTAAGAAATCCAATCTAGTGTCATCTACACACTGAAACGCATGATCCAAAATGTGTCCACCATAGTCGGTGTGTTGTCTAGATCAGATGCATGTGGGAGCTTCAATACACCAACCCTCACCCACGAACCAGTTTTTCCAGTGATTTCGCCTCATGACTATTTATGATTTTAAAAAGTGTGTGTGTGTGTTCGTTGTGAAATATTGGGATCATTAATTGATAAACAACATATGAAGTTGCTAGGCAACAGAGGTCTGGACCACATCTGTGACGCTCATACACTGACTGTCTCATTTAGACCTGAGTGTACACTAAGGTGTACACAGACGATGTAGGACACTTTGTGGCCTCCGCAGTCTGTGTACTTTAAAGCATTTAATGCATGAATTGGAACACAGCCATTTCAGCACAATCTAATCACTGGTCTGTCAGGTGTGGCAGTACAGGGAAACGTATAAACCTGGAGGCGCTTCTAGACTGGAATGTGATATCCGTTGCTCAGGGATAGGAAACTCTAGTCCTACAGAGCTGCAGTCCTGCCAGTGTTGTGAGTTTACCTGCTCCAACACACCTGACTGAAATTAGTGAGTAATTAGCAAACCTGTTTGATGTCAAGATCTGCACAAGTCTGTTAATTAAGTCTGATGTGGATCAGGTGTGTTGCAGCAGGGAAACTAACAACACCTACAGGACTGCGACTCTTTGGGACCGGAGCTGCACACCTCTGTCTTAGCCTTAGATAGACCCAAAGCAGTACCTTATATGAAGATATAAAATTTGTTAATATTCAAATAAATTAAATATATTAAGGTTTATTTTTTGTTCCCACTGAGATAAATTAAATCAAATAACAAATCACATGTAAATAAAAACCATTCTGTTTGTTTCTTTTTTATTTTATTGGGCACATTATATCAATAAAAGCATTCATTCATTTAGAGATCAACCTGTTTTCAGAAATCTTCAGAAAACTTTCAGTCCAACTATAAAAATGCTACCATTTGATTTTCTTTTTTCTTGAAATGTTAAAACCATTAAAGTACATTAAGCTGCTTCAGTAAACCTGACATAAATTTATGTCATTAACTTTCCATTCACACTGACAAATCTTTTATATTTTTAATAAATGTATGTTTTCCTTACCAGCAAAATTACTACTTATAACTAATACTTGGTGGCAATATCATTAAATGTTACAGAAGAAGGAATTGTGATAAAGAAAAGTAACTTTATGTGTCCTTTTGAGGGGTGAAGAATCAGGAAACAGTTGAGAGATTATTTAGCATGATTGTTTCCCATCAGCGTATCAGTGCGGGTGCAACAAGAAGCCAGAAAAGATGCTGTAAGCACCTCGTGTTCCTCTCATCCCTTTGTAGTCTTTAGTCTCCAGCCAAACCTCCTGATCCTTTTCCAGGTGGACCGCCAGACCGCCTGCAGTCACCTGGAATCAACACAGATCACATATATTACACACATGTACTACAACATCAGCGCTGTGTTGGGTAAAACTTTCTCAATACAACATTGTTTTTAAATCCTGACTCATTTGTTAGAGTATAGTTGTGTATGCAGTTGACCCACATAGAGTACAGCCATACACTCGTCCACCTGATCAATCACAAATATCCAATCATGTAGACGTGGTCAAGATGAGTTGCTGAAATGTAAACTGTACATCAGAAAGAGGAAGGAAGGAGATAAAAATTACTTTGGTTGCAGTGTGGTTGTTGGTGCCAGACTGGCTGGTCTGAGTGTATCAGAAATTGCTGATCTACTGCGATTTTCACACACAACCATATTTATGGTTTACAGAGAAGGGTCTGAAAAAGTATCCAGTGCACTGTTGAAGTCGCAGGTCAGAGGGGAATGGGCTGACTGGTTTGAGATGATAGAAAGGCATCAGGAACTCAAACAACTACTGGTAACAGAATACTATTATTTAAAGGAGATAAGCTCCAGCAGCAAGAGACCACACTGAGTCACTCTGCTGTCAGCTTACAACAGGAAACTAAGACTAAACGGGCGGCTGTAGCTCAGGAGGAAGAGCAGTCGTCTTCTAACCAGAAAGTTGTGAGATCGCTTCACGGTTTCCCCTGACTACATGTCAAAGCGTCCTTGGGCAAGACACTGAATCCTAAGCTGCCCTATGATGTGCCTATCGGGGTGTGAGTGTGTGCGTGTGAATGGGTGAATGTGAACTCTGTAGTGTAAAGTGCTCTGAGTGGTCAACATGACTGGAAAAGCTCCATATAATTTACCATAAACTTCACACAGACTCACCAAAGACAACATGGATCTCGTTTGGTTTTAGTGATGTAAAAGTGTGGATGATATTTTCTTGGCACACTTTGGGTCCCTTAGTACAAACCAGGCTTGAGCTGAATGCCACAGTCTACCTGAGAATTGTTGCTAACCACATCTTTACACGTATACACATTTGGCATTTAAGACATTACATTACATGCACAACCTCGGCGCACAGTTTCTTGTTAAATGTTAAATTACCTTCATCAAACATAAGTATATCCATAAACTGGATATAAAAAGATGGACAGGGCATGTATTCTGAAGAACTGAAATTAAGCTAGGTGGGCTAGGTTTGTGCTACACTCTCCTTTGTTGGTACGGAGATTTTCAATTAATTACCTGTCAATTAATAGTACACAGATGTAATTATGCCTGAATTTCAAGTTTAAATAACATCTTAACGACTGAGTTATAAAATAATTCAAACCTTCAAAAGTTGTCATGAAGCAAAACCCGACAAATCAAACTTAAAATGTTTTTTATACCAAGCTGTAAAGATGAGAGGGGAACTGGAATGCTTGGTACATCCTTATGGGCTTCCTTGAAAGCAAGAATATAGTTTTTGCTTCTTTGTAACAAGGTTTAATTAGACCAAGACCCAGTCTAAGAAGAATGAATCACAAAAACTGCCAAATATTGCAAACAAACAGACAGACATGAGAAAGAACACAGACTGCATCTGAATGTCCACACTATTATCTACATCACGGGTGGAGAAATCTGGGCTTTAAGATTTACCGTCATGAAACTTTTAGATGCATCCCTTCCACAACACACCTGAATTAAACAGCTTAATATCCTCTATTGCATGTCGTTCAGCTCTGCAGAGGCCTGGTAACAAGCCGTTGCATTAGGTGTGTTGAGAAGAGTTGCATCTAAAAGTTACAGATGATAGATCTCGAGGACTGAACGAGGACTATGAATTTTATTTCCTTTTTATTGGGTAGATATGATGCAAAGAATGAATAAAATACAACAAAAGGAAATAAAACATTTTCAGATGAAACTGAATAGATTTGGAACAACAAGTGTGTTGTGGTTACCATAGCGACAGCTGGTAGTCACATGATGTGCAACAAGGAGAAAATGGTAAGCTCCGTGTCTGTATCGCCGACAGAATGAATACAATGCTATATAATGTTTCCCTTTACAGTAACCGGGGGTTTTGGGGAATGATGAGGACATTCAGAAACAGCCATAATGTCCCTGGTGGAGGTAATGATATAATAAAACACAAAATAGCAAGAAAATGCAATACTTTTGCTTAGTATAGTATAGATCTGTTTAAAGTTTATACCTGTTTTTTGATGCGGCGATGATCACAAAACGATGTCAGCAGTGTGTTGTCGAGTTTTAACAGCACACAGAGTTTGTCATCTAATGTAGCATGGTACACAAAGTAGTATGTCCCTGGGATCCGACACCTACAGTACAACATACAATCTTGATCAAACTATTACACAATAGATCTTTTAATTCCTCTGAGGCAGCCTGGAAAACTTTACACCTGGAAATACTCTGATCTTGTTAAGGATACATCGGTACGGTGAATTATTTTACTCAGACATACACTGAATGGCTCATTGCTCCACCTGTGTGGTTCAAACTAAAAGAGACATTTGGTAATAAACTGGTGTCAGGTATTGCTTTATCTGTTGTGTATGGGATATGTATGAGATATCGTTTAGTGTGTGTGCTTATGGCTTATAACTTATAGCAAGCTAAAGCCCAGGTGAAACAATCACTATGTATCAGACTTGCTAATAGCTATCACACTTGGATTGTATTGGCAAATAAATTATAAAATGAACAATATGCTTTTAGAAACTGAATAAAAACCTATTTAAATCTGATCAAAATAATTTTACTTGAATAGTAGCAAAATGTAGCAAAAAACAAGCCAATAAAAAGTCATTAGCTTGATGATAAGTCACTAGTATGAGCATGCTAAACCAGGAAGGTGAGCTCTGTGTTTGCCTGACTGAAAAAAAGGTTTAAGCTAAATTGAATAACAAAAACTATTAATTGAAGTAATTCAAAATAACTTAAGTAACATAAGTAAACAGTTTAATCCAAGAAATACCACTGAAGTCTGTAACAGTATAACATTCCCTACTTGAATGATTTAGTAAAAAATAAAAGCAACAAAAATGTCCAGTTAGCTTTATGCTAATTAACTAATATTATTATGCTAAACCAGCTTTTATGCTTGTCTAGTTTGGACTAAGCCTGGCACATAATCCACATGAAGCAATAATTTTTTCATGTTCTTGGGGCCATGAAAACAACCTGACATCATTTTATTCTCACAGATGTGAATTGGAGCAACTTGGAGCTTGTTCTTGAAACATCAGTCAAGCAGATGTTTCCTCTAGTGAGCTCTGAGAAGTATTTAAGGTGGGTGTGGTTAACACAGAAAAGCATAATGCGAAAGTATCTTGGTTATGCGATGTTGAGCGGATAGCTTTAATCAATACTGAGTTGCTAAGAAAGTATGAAAAATGTATTTAACTCATTGTGTGATACCCCACCCAGCTGCCGACAAAGTTTCTCATTAACTATTAAATATTCGGGATAATTGCACATAGAAGCACGAAAATCGTTCCCGTGGTAATAATGATTTCCCCGAACGGAGTGTCGGGGACCTCCAATGTGTAAACTGCAGCCACTGTGGATCTTTCGTGTTAACGCGATAACTTAAACGATATTTAATTTAGAGTTTTTTATGTTTTAAATATGCACAGATATCAAAGAGAGGATGAACTGATTTGATTTTGAGCGATTTATCATTTTCAGGTTGGCCAGTAGGGCCAAACTATTCATCTGATTGACATCAAATCTAGTGCAAATGAAAGGTCATGACCTGAAGATGTGTTCCATAATGATATTATACCTGAATGTTTCTATATTTTATATGTAATTGAGGGTTGGGGAAATAAAAAAAATGGCAGGTGTTCAGGGATATAATCCTAGTCGTCGCCTCCTACAGCATAATTCCTAGTTCTCCTGTTGCAGATTAAGCATCTTGTGGAATAAGAATGGACTACACTTACTATTTGTTGTTCTTGCGGCTTCTAAATCAAAAACAAAGTTCTTGGTTCTCGTGGTAAATGTAACAAGCTTTAAATCTGGGATTTTCTTCTGATATGATAAAAACGAAAAGTAAAAAGAATATATTTTTTTAAATTACACATCGAAAAGAAAGCGCTCTGTCTCCAATTTTAAAGACCAGAAGGTGATGTGATCATTTTTACAGGAGTTTTACCTGAAGCGTCCTGTAGTTGTATTATAGTCATTGTTGATGTTAGTGATGACGGATGTGAATCGAATAATGCTTGCTTTCTCTGGGTATTGGTTGGTTCCCCGAGCCACGCTGAAGGCTGCCTTCTGTTGAGCTCCTACACTCCTGCATCCGCAAAAACAAAAGAAAATATTCTGATTTTTTAATTGTTAAAGATTTGTATGAGTTTCCTTCTCCTTATTCTTCAATATAAACCTTAAATGCTGAATTGTTTCAACAGTGTGCAAACACATAACAACACAATGATTTGATTTCCAGCTCAGTATGTCAGGTATGATGGTTATTTCTGAACAGCTGTAGAACATACATTTTAATATTTTTAAACGTTTCATGAAACTGTCAATAACACTGTGCAAACTACATTTCTGCTATTAATGGAGTGCTTTGATGGATGGATGTTAATCTGATGACATACCCACGTTCTCCTGGTTCTCCTGGAGGTCCAGCAGGTCCTGGGTTGCCTGGCTCCCCGGGTTCCCCACTCTGACCTCGTTTACCCGGATATCCAGTCGGACCTGGCTCTCCCTTAGAGCCCTTTTCAAAACCGACATCACCATTCCTAATTTCTCCTAAAGATAACATCAAATCTTGGTTGTTGAAGATTAAACCATGCATGCTTTCACTTCAGCCACCAAAAGTCTTCAATATTAATAAAGTAATGATTAACACTTGTTGGTAGACGATTTTTCTTTAACTAGAATCACTACAAGGATGTGAAGACTAACTAAATATTCCACTACAGTTGGTAAGTTATTAGGGAAGGTCAACCTTGTGCGTCAGTGTAATCGCTGTTCCAGGTAAGGGAGCGCTGACAAACATTTCCTCTTCTGCAATTTCTAGTTTCTAATTAACTATTAAATATTCGGGATAATTGTATATAGAAACACAGAAATTCTTCCCCCAGTAATAATTATATCCCTGATCGGAGTGTCGGGATATTATGGTTCCGCCTTGACCTCCAGTGTGCAAACTGCAGCTGCTGGAAATCCTTCATGTTAACGCTATAACTTGAACAATATTCAATTTAGAGTTTTCATGTTTTACATATGCATAGATATTGTAGAGAGGATGAACTGAGCTGTCGCCTTCGATGGCATCATTTTTAATTATTTTTTGTTGTTGTATGGTTATGTGGCCCTAGTGGCCTTTACTGAGCTATTAGAGAACTGGGAATGGGGTAAACTGGGGCCCGCTGCATTGAGGAGCTGTAGCTTCTTCTCTCTATATGTCATGTCTGTATAAAATACAAATCTGATTGGAAAGGTCTGACCATTTTTGATAAGCTATAGAAAGAGTTTCATCATTTCAGCGTTATTTACAGGAAAGACTTTGGAGAAAATATAGTAAATACAGCATTTCAGCAGCGTGAACTTTAAGTGACTGAAAAAAATGACAATTTTGCATGAATGTGTTCTTCTGAAAGCGTACTCAAGCTTTGGATGTTTCAGCGTGCTACTAAGATTACTAACTCTGAGGCTGCAATAGAGTATTTATGTGTGTCTGTGTGTTTATGGGCACCTTGATCCCCTTTCTGTCCTTTTTCTCCATCACGACCATCTCTGCCAGGAAGTCCAGGAATACCTGTAGAAACCCACAGATAAACAACCTAAAAACAGATGTGCACATCACCTTCTTCAAGAATGCTTGCAAAAATGCACACCTGGCATCCCAGGTATCCCTGTTGCAGGACATGTTTCCATGGCAACCAGCAGCTTCATGGCTAATAAGAGCAGAGCCCCACTTATGAGGAAATGATGGAGCATGATAGAGAACCTGGTGATGAAAAAAGACGGGAGGACCAAATAAAATGAACGATTGAAGAAATGTAAAAAGGAAAGAAGGAAAAAAATGGAGTGAAGAACACGGGACAGGTAAGTAAGGGGGAGAGAGGAGTGGAACAGGGTGGTGACCAAAAGAGGAAACATAAGAAGAGGAGGGATAGAAAATGAAAAACAAGAAAAGCAAAGGTAAAAAAGAAAAAAAGTTATCAGGAAGAGAGGAAAATATGGTTCACAGGGGAGAAAAGGAAGAAACAATAATGAGAGAAAAATTTACGATTTACATGATAAAGAAATTGGGGGTCAAGAAAATAAAGAAAGAAAGAAGAAAAAGGGATTTATATTCAATCTGTCTTCTATAAACAACAACAATACACATTTGTGATCATTAGAAAAGATCAGAAATCAAATAATCTCAACAGAAGTCTTTTATAAGTAAATGCCATAAATGTTTAAAACTTACCCCCCAAAAACAAAAAACAAACAAACAACAACAAAAAAAAAACTAAAGAAAAATAATAATAAAAACTTCACTGCAAGATTTAAAATAAAAATGAGGAGAAGCTCGGAGTCCTGCACCAGTCAGATGAGGAAGAATACCCACAACCAAAGCTTCTCAAATGATGATCTGAGCTGAAAGTAAGTAGTTCTGCTTTCCTGAGAGATTGCGCACAGCCAAAGCAAATCAGAGGCAGAGCGGTGCACATACAACCAACTCAGTGATCATAAAGATGGTGTTTGAATCAAGAAAGAACCTCCAGTCTTATTGTTTCACATAGATTTCATATGCAGACTACAGAGGTTAATGAAGTGGATTTTACCCCTTTGTGCTATAAAAAGGTTACGTAAAACACATACTGCTGCCTCTAATGCCTACTGGTGGAAGTTATGCCCCTAACGTGGCTACAGTCATCCTGACAAGCTCCTGTTTCTACCAATTTCAACAGGAATATTTTAAATTCATGTCTAATATTTTTAAAGAGCTCAGCATGAAAGCAAAGCATAAAATAGTCACAAAAACATGTATGGATTTCTGTCCATGGTGCAATATTTGATGTTCTTTTTGTGCTTTTTTTAGAATCACGTAAAGAAGAAAAATATTCCTGTATTATCTGAAACAATTATTGTATTGTATTGATCAGTGTCAAGTCAGTATTTTAAGGAGGAGGGTGTTGGGTAAGAGATTTTGAATCTCATCCCATAAGTTGCAGTGAGAGCTGTCCTGTCTCTACAGCTACAAACTCCAACAAAGTGTTCAGCTGGTCCTCCTGGAAGTTCTGGGTCTTTATCGCCAGCATCCACAGTGTTTGTTTTCAGGAAAACTGTTAAAGTTTATATTAAGTTAGATCAAACCCTTTAACAACTAAATGTTTCACATTATAGAAAAAATACAGAAAATTCTGGAATTTCTTAAATAAAATATGATTGCTTTTTAAGTAAAATCACTACACTTACTAAATGAAAATATAAACAAATTATACAGAAAAGAGAAAAAAGAGTGGTGTAGTTGTTAGCACTGTGGCCTCACATGTCGTGAGTCATTCCTCATTTGTTACGACTTTTATATAAATAATTTCACAAACAGATACAGAAAATCAGTTAAGTTGTCAGGATTGAAAACTGTTCAGTTAAAAGATGCATAAATTATTCTAGCTGATCAGCTGAATATCATCAGGATAGGTCGGGGTCTCAGGAAACTGAAGAATATCACACGTTCATTTGGTTTGCTTTTGTTTCATGCTGTTTTTTACTCAAACAGACCGACCCGACTCAACATCACACAGTTACAACGGCTGGTCACTAGGGGGCGACATACCCGAACAAAACCGGTAATCCTGGAAAGAAGAAGAAAATATGTTGCCAACTTAATGACTTTGTTACTACTTTTATGTGTGTTTTCAGAACCCTCTAACGACTTATTTTCCAAAAACAGCAACAAATTTAGCAACTTTTTCTGCTTTTTTAGAGACTTTTGAAGACCGACATGAAAGCACACTTCTGCATTCCTAAACGCTCAGAAGTGACTCGGTCCTGCAGCAGCAGTCCAATCTTCTAGTTGCAGTCAGAGCAGCAGATGATCAATGCTTCTGCAAGACCAGACTGAAACTTAACCATGCCAAGCTCCAACTGGCCAATTTTGTCTTATCATGTCTTAATGTCTACTAATGAAGATTGTGAACAAAATATCATCTGTATTCCTCCACAACCAGTTTACTTTCAACAAACACCTAGGAACCTTTTACAAGCATTAGTTTCTCATAGGAACGGTCAGAGACGGAACATCATCCATTTCCTGACCTCACAATTTGCAGAAGATAATCATGAAAAATTGTCAAATCTAAGGTAAGTTTTTAACTTTTATCACTGCCATAAAGAAGTAGAGTACCCATGATAAATATTTTTGAAGCCACACGTGGAAAAAGCCAAAATGGAAAACCTCCATTGGTCACAAATGTGTTCAACACTCACACATTTTCTCTAGAAACTGCTGTTCTACAACTATACACCCTAGTTCACGTGGACAAGAGATAACATAGCATGCTGGATGTGAGAGAAGAGCTGGAGATTTGTCCTCATCACCCCATTGTAGAGCAAACATGTTATAACATTACTCCAGATTTTCATATCAGCTGCCTAAAATGCTGAACAGGACAGAAAAAGAGGAAACTGTTGTTCTACCTCATATCTATAATCATCACAAATAATGTGGCAGGATATAAATGTAACATCTTTGCCTTTTTACTTTACATCTGTAGATTTAAAAATGAACCCAACATCATTCTATGGCATGCTCATTACGTTGATCACGATCTACCAGTCGATCGCGATACATGGTCTATCATCCATCTCATCACTTGGTTGTTATACAGAGAAGCTGGCACTGCTACACACTGTGCCATCACATTTCAATAAACTGATAGACGGCAGTAAAAAAAATACCTTCTGATCTGTAAAATCATTAAACGGTCTCATCATGAAACTCAAGCACACTTAGGCTACGTTTAGACGGAAACGATCTGAAGCAAAAACGCGAAAGTAGTGTTTCGTTTTCACTGTAATTCCACGTTTTCACAACCATTGTGGTTGGGGGAAATCTGCGTCCACACAGACACAAAAGTGCACAAACCTTCCAATTTCCTGTTGTAGTATGCATGCCCAGTGTGTAAGTGGCAGCAAGTTTTGTTTGTTTTTAAAGTAAATACTTTATTAAAAAGATCCTGAATTGGGACACAGCTAATGTCATGAATGAGCGAGATGACTGACAAAAGATGTCCGCCGAGTGAGCCTGTTTGACTCCATAGGCAAACGGCACAGGCGAGGCATCTAGTTATTATATACATGTCTATGAGCACAGTAAATCAAAACAACATGACGAAGTGCACCAGCCAGAATAATGACTCTGTGTGAGGAATGTAGTCAATTGCTGACATGACTCCTGCATCACATTTACTGCTGCTAGCGTAACTTGAAGTTCAGACCATGTTGTGTTATTGTTTTCTTGAACTAGCTCGTGATTATGAGGTCATCTTTATTATCTTTATCGTTAACCATTTAGACGGCAACAACAGAGTGGAGTGTTCTCAAGATTTCCACTCTGGAAGACGTTTTGGAATTTTTGCGTTTCATACCCGCCAAAACTCCCCTGATGTCTAAACGATGTGGATTGTCAGGTAAATGGGGCCTTAGTGGGTAGATCTTCTTGGTCACTTTAAAAGTAGCTCGCATGCTGGAAACGTGTGAGCACCCTTCTCTATAAAAAGCCAGCGGGCACACCTCGGCCCAAGGTTCCACCTGTGGACAGTGAAGACATCTGTCTCAGTGAAGGCGAAGGACAATGATGAGGGACCAGGTGATTACAAAATCAAGTTCAAGTGCAGATTTTCAGCCTGTTTGTAATATTTATGGATGTAAATGCAAAAGTCTGCTCTTTTCTCAAGTGATTTTTATGTTTTGTGTTCAAAATGTGTTTTTAATATTTTACGACTCTTACAAGTGTATGTGACACTAATAAACTGATTAGGTGTGTTGCTTTCCATTAAATTTTCTGAATTCAGGGGAAGATCAGGACTTTGATCTGATGTCAAATCATTAAGCTTGTTTGTTTCAGAATCCCTGCTTTTCTCTTTATTCACAGCATCCAACTCTAGCTGCACAATAAAAGGCTCACATGCTTTTATTTTGCACTGGTTATTTATACTGGGTACTGAATGAACTGTGATGCCTTGTTTAATTTTATTTATGCATAAAAACAGAGGATTCATAAACTCATAAAGTCTGGGAAGGATAGAGTTTGACGAGCATTTGCCAAAGACAAGAAGTGTAAAAACCTTGTTTCACTTCCTTTTAGTCACATAAAACTTCTCTGTATTTGACCACTGGGATGGAAGAATAGACATTTCCTGTGTTTTTTTTTTTTTTTTTTTTTTTTTTTTTTTTCGCCTTTTTCCTCCCTTAGGCCCCCTCCCCCCCCAAAAAAAACCGAAAAAGCTTCGTGTAGGGAAAAAGTTTTCTCCCCCCTGTAGCCCTCCGTGGTC
>JBAMHX010000004.1:26524110-26544954 GCA_037177515.1 Pseudomugil tenellus
TATATATATAAAATTTTTAAAAGAAATCATAAATAAATTCTCAGAAGTTTAAATAAACTGGGTGAGCTGTTTTGATTTAGCTGTTTTGCAGAATTGGAAAAAATAAGGTTAAAATTAGGATATAAGAAAAAAGAAAAAGCTACTTGAATGACACAAAGTAAAAAAGAGACAGGCTTTTCTAAAATGCATATTAAATCATGTTTAACTTGTCATGTTTTAGTTATGACACAAGGTAAATTCTGATAAAAGTCTAACAGAATGACTCATATGAGGAGTTTTGCATATATCATAATATTTTAAATGAGTTTTAAAACAATTGTGGAAATTTTTTCAATCGTATTGTCTGCAGAAATCTGTCCTGAAATAGTAGAAAAAGTAGATGAGAGAATAAAAATGAAAGAAAAAGCTAATCAAGTAAATGAGACATCATATTTTTATGATTAATCTACTGACAAAAACATTTCATGTGAGATATTGATGTGTTAAAACTAAATGAACATCACATTAAGGCCTTGTACATTTATATATAGATCAGTAGTTTTCCAGATATGTTTCACTAATCTGTCTTTTTTCCTTTTTCGGCCGTGTCTCTTCTAATCATTTCTAGACAAAACAAAATCTGACCTTTTCATATCTAATAAATGTGTTCTGTTTAATCCTTCTGACCCTTTGGGATCTGTAGACAGTTTGCTGACGTTTACACACATACTAAGCGACTAGTCTGCAGTCTTTTCATTAACTGCTATTTATTGAACTCCCACCCCACTTTGGTTTTTCTTCTTTCCCTTCACTCACGTATTCATTTCCTCTGCTCTTAATTGACTAATAGAGTCATAAGAGGGAAGGAAGTAGTAACTCAGTCTGTTTCTGCAGATTTTCACTCACAAAAAAACAAAAAAGGGGTTTCTTTGTAAAATCATAAGACATACAAGTGTGTTTATTATCAGTGTGTTTATTCAATCTTAACACACTTCTTTGATTTAAAGATGGGTGCGAGGGGATATTTTATTTGTTGTTTTCCAAATTCTTACCAGTACTGTGAATCTTTGAGTGTAATTAAAATGTTAGAATTGGTGCATTAGGACATTAAATGTGGCATTTTGTGTATAATTAGATGTTACCAGAGGGGCAAAGTAGCTTTTTATCCAAAGTCTCCCTCTATACGAATTGTGTTGACTAAAAAAGTTGGATTAGTTTCTTTTTAAAAATACATACAGATAAAGAAGATGGTAATATGTTATAATGGTTCTAGATATTATCTCCTCATAATCTCTTTATAATCTGGTGTGTAGCTATTTATTTGCCAGATTTATAACTTTTTTAAAGATAGTTGGGCTGAAATATTTAATAACAGGGAAAATAAAAGAAAACTGGCAACTATGACAACTATTTTCATAGATTTGACGTAATGCTCCCTGTTCAAATGGCTATTTGCATTAAATATACCGCTTCACAAATGTACTGACCTTTTTAAAGAAGAGCTATTTATCAGGTAATTGAAAAAGCAAAAAAAGGAAATAAGACTTCAGGGGTTGCTGAATTTCAGTGTTAGGAGATCCCAGATTCTTCTTTTTTTTAACAGCGGTTGGAAACTGACTTAATGAGGTGCATTAGCGCCCAAAGATCACAGGTTTGTGGCGGTATTTAACTTTAACACGCAGCTTTCCAAACTGTTCAGCTGCAATGGGGAAGATGTCTGATCTCCCACCTCAGGCAGCATATCTGTGAGCCAAAACCTGATTCCCTCATGTCATCAGGCTGTGCAGGGTCATTATGTGGATGGAGGCTTACACGTGGCCTAACCCCTTTTAATCTGCGATGTGTATGTCTAGGGTAAACAAGGGCCTGATACGAAGAGTTTAATCCACAGTGATTGTTGTATATATGGTTTGTGTGTTTTATGAAGCAATCATGGTTCAAGTGATTTTTTTCAGTGTTTGTGGTTGTTTAATGCATGTTAGAAACAGAAATGTGAACTATGATCCTTCCCCAGATGTTGAGAAAAGTTGTTCATAATTCACTGGGATTGGAGGCAGAGTTGAAGAAAAAGGAGAAGAAGGAAGAAAGGGAATTTTATAGCTTACAGGGAGAAAGAGATTCTATGAGGCAAGAAATGAAAATCTGTTGAGGCAGCACCTACATGTACAGTGTGTGCTCATTTCTTCTTGTTCTGCCTGTGGCGCTTTTCACATGAAAAAGGGTTCACACTGCCACCTTGTGGCAGAATATTGCCACTACAGACGTTCTGATAAAGTTATGCCAAGTGACCTTTTAATAAAGCACATTAGACAAAATCAGTAAATATTTAATTAGAATATAGGAGATTTTTATTTTTTGTTTGATAATCAAGTCTTGACAGCAATAACAGAACTGATTTATTGACATAACTGTGTCTCTGCCTCTTTTTCCTCCTCTGCCGGCAGATTTTGTTTGACCAGGCTCAGAGGTCAATCAAACAGCAGCTTCATACCTTCATTAAAGAGTGAGTATCTCATTCCAGTCTGTGAAATGATCTTCTACTCAAGTACAATTTTTGGGAGGGATAAAAGTGGAAATTTTAGGATGCTCCAAGCCTCATCAAAACGAACTAGGATTTAGAACATTAGATATTTATATTTTACCACTATGTTTGCCATTTTTAATTTAGACTTCTGTTTTTAAAATGTTTTAATCTGTAAATAAACAAAACAACAACAACACTCATCATATTTTTCTGTGCTTTTTTTGTAAATGGCTTAAATATACCGTTTCTCCAGGGATGTACGCAAGTTCAAGGACACCAAGAAGCAGTTTGACAGAGTGCGAGAGGACATGGAGCTGGCTCAGGTGAAGAATGCTCAGGCCCCCAGGAACAAAGTGCATGAGGCCGAGGAGGCCACACAGGCCCTCATCCTCAGCCGCAAAGCCTTTCGACATCTGGCCTTGGACTACGTGCTGCAGGTGAGGCTCGGTTATTTTATTCATGTTGTCCAGTAGGTGGCACTCACACTCAACAAGTTCTGTCAATACTCATACTGTTCAATGTTGTTGCAATAAGAACGCCTGCTAAACTAAACTAAAAAGCCTTGAATTTACACCTGAGCTCCCTCTTTTTTCTGGTAGATTAATGTGCTTCAAGCCAAGAAGAAGTTTGAAATCCTGGATGCAGTAAGTAACTCGGACTCATTGATGTCTTTGCATGAACATCCAGGAAGAGTCACTTCTGCATCACTCTGAACCCCATGTCTCCTTTAGATGCTGTCCTTCATGCGAGCCCAGTATACCTTGTTTCAGCAAGGCTTTAACATTCTGGATGAAATTGACCCCTACATGAAGAAACTGGCTGCACAGGTGAGCTTAAACTAACAAAACCAGATACCATTATTGTGCAAAAATCAATAGTTTTAGAAACTAACACACCAGAATGATCCATTTGTTCTGTTTCCTGTTGTCCAGCTATTGTTTGCATCTGTCCTCTTTAACTGCTTTGTCTGCATACAGCTGGATCAGCTGGTCATCGACTCGGCCATGGAGAAGAGAGAGCTGGAGCACAAACACGCCATCATCCAGCAAAGGGTGAGGCATCAATGTCGCACTCGAGGCCCACTTTGCGCTGACACGATTCTTCTTCCTGTTTTTTCCTCCTTTTCATAAGAAAGACAAAGCTGTTTCGTTTTTCATTCCTTTCGTCATCAGTATATGTCAGCATTTCTATAAAAAGTTGTAGAAGTTTGCGGCATAATAACAGTATAGCCAATGTTCAGGGAATGTGGAAGCCAAACCTTTACCCTGAGGTAGTTTATCGAAAAATTTGCATAATGATGAGGCCGAGTCTCACTTAGGAATGTGTAACAGCTGTGTGTTTTAACAGCACTAAGACATTTGTTTTATTCTGTTCTACAGTTATTTAGCTTTTCTCAAAAGCGCCCTACATCTGAGAGTGATGACGGAAAGCAAAAAATCAAACCGGACGGGACTTAATTATAAACATAAAAACCACGAAACGATCATATCCTGTTATGTTTTTATTTTTAATACATAAAAGTTAACTGAAAGTGAGTGACGTTCAACGGATGAAGATCTTTGGAAAATGTTAGATCCTGAACAGTCCAAAGTAAATTAACCTCGCTACATTACGACGCCATTAAGTCAGAGCGGCTGTGACAGCAGGGAGGGTTTGTTTAGTCCCACATAAAGCTTCTTATGTTTGCATGTTAGGAAGCTCTCGTTAAATCTGAAATGCAACAAGCAGCTTGTGTTTTTTGTTCATGTAAGTAAAATAACAGACAGTTTTCCTAATAAATAGTTTTCAGTTGAGACAGACTCCTTTTAGGTTCAGCAGAAACTGTTTTCCATTCCTAATCTTTGTCATATATCTTATATCTATTTTATAACCTGAAATAGTTTTTTAATCTTGCTTTTGGCATCTATCGCACTGTTTGGCTCTGATGTATTTTTACTTCTGCTTCATGACTTGGTCCGTCACATATTCTGCTATTTATGTTTTTGTTTTGCTATTTTCGGAGAGGATACAGGATAAAAATGCATCTTTTTCTTTCAGACTAAAGTTAAGAGTTTATGTAAAAACCGAACAAAACAAAGTCAGATTTATGCCACTGGTTGATGAAAACTCACCTCCCACATCCAGCACTCACATTCATGCACAGATGCACTGAAAACATCCATCTGTTCAGAAGGCGATGCCAGAAACGTGTCTGTTTTTCTGCCTGGCTTGGCTTTTTGCTCTGATCGATTTGAGTTGCCAAGTCAAGGCATCCTGCCAGACTCGGTGAACGACTTTGCGGCTTTTCAACAACCAAGCTTTCTTATTCGGAAAAGCGTACCCAGTGTGTTCCACCTCATGTTACTTAAGCAAAGAATTTCATGAAACAAAACACGTGTTTGCTGATGGTAGTGTGTGTGTTAAAGAGTTAATATTGTTAAAACATTAAGGATACCAACACTGATTCATACTTATTTGATGTAATATGTTTATTGAAGTATGAAGTTTATTAATGTTTATTTCTCTCTCTCTTATTGCACCACTACGTGACCTCACTTGTTGTCCTCCAGACTCTGATGCAGGTGAGTTGCTTTTGTTTTGTTTTATTTTTTCCCTCAAAACTCCCCAGTTAACAATAAACAAGACACAGTGTGAACCAGCCCCAGTACTTTCAGTGGTTTTTATATTGTATCTGAAAGTGTTGGCAGGAATGTGTGTGAGGTCCACAAAGAGCACAGTTGGTCCACAAACTTTGACTCTGCAGATCATGTGTGATTATAAAAATTAATGTCCACTTGGCCACAAGTTTGGGCTCTTCTGTTTATTTTTTTAATAATAATAATAATTATTATTATTATTATTATTGTTATTATTATTATTATTATTATTATTAGTAGTAGTAGTAGTAGTAGTAGTAGTAGTAGTATTAATGATAATAATAATAATCGTCATCATCATAATAACTTTTTATTATTATTATTATTATTATTATTAGTGATAATAATAATAATCGTCATCATAATTATTATTATTATTATTATTTGGGTTTTGTTGTCATTGAATCAGCATTTTGGGAGCTCAAAAACACAAACTTTTTTAAACCACGAAGTGAATTGTTCCAGAAGTAATCCAAACCAGCAATATAACAATGTTTAAAACGTATTCTTTGTAAAAAAAAATAAAATAAAATGTGCATCTTAGGAGGCCACACCTAGTGCATCCATGTGCTGCGTAAGGTCAGTGACCTTGTGGAGCTACAGTAAATGAGTATTCCTTTTCTTACCCTGATAACCCTTTTTTTATGTACAGCATTTTAATAATGAGACATGTCTGGGCAACATCACAGTAAAGAGGATTCTTCTCTTTTGTAAATAAGGCTGTATGTATGTAACTTTGTTTTTTTTTTAAGACAAGACAGGACTCCCCCAGGATGCTTCATTTGTAACAAAAAGCTGCCTAAACAAAGCTCCACTGAAGGCTTCTGTCAAATAAACTATTTAAGTTTTTGGAAAAAAAATAAGCAGGCATGTTGAAGGATGACTGGAAAGCTTTAAGCTTTAAAGCTTTTAAGCGCAACATGTGGGTTTGCTGTGCAAAAACCAATGGCGTGTGTTTCTCTGAAAGATGGAGTGAGGATCAGATGTGTGTATGTCTGCACGCACTGCAGGACAAAGCAGACAAAACAATGTCTGCTTCACGCTGTTCATGCTTGCATGGGCAAGTTAGCTTTACATGTGCTTAACAGTTTGTTTTAATCTGTTTTTTTAACACATCTTTGTTTGATGACGGTGTCCATCAAGTCTTGACCTGCAGCGCCACTGATGTGTCATCGTATTCTAAATATACAGTTACAGAAAATACAGCTAAAAGATTGATTTTTAAGGCTTTAGATATCACGAAATAAACATGGTTTTAGAATGGAGTAAATATACCTAAAAAAAAAACCAACAAATGACATTTTATAATAACTTATTTCAATGTATTTAACATTCCAATATATTGGAATGTAAACATTATACTCTACAGACCGTGTTGCTTGTTTATTAATAAAGTTTATGTTCATGCAATTAGAAAAAGATGGAAGTAGAACTTCTTTGGAAAGAAAGGGGAGTGTACACTTGTGTGTGTTCACTGGAAGTATTGCAAGACAAAGCAGATCAAATTCTAATAAATGCTTCTCATTCTTGTGAACAAGTTGACAATTATGACTTAAATGTTGTTTACAGAATCTTAATTCACTGTGTAATTATTTATATCTTTGTATAGAAAAGATATAAATGACCGACTAAAGCTAGGTCATGCAACAGGACAGTGATCTAAAGCAAAGCAGCAAATCAGCAACAGAATGGCAGAAAAAATAGGATCAAATAAAGGCCTCAGCAAATTCAGAGCTCAATCTGATGGAAATACTGTGACAGGAACTGAGGAGAGCTATGCATACACAAATACCTGCTAGCCTAAATTAACTAAATAAAGTGTAAAAAAGAGGGTGGGGGAGATTCCTGAGAACAATGTGACATTGTTGTGCCGAAAGAAGTTATAAATGCCAAAAATAGTTTTATAATTAGGAAGGTTTTAAACTCGGTGCTTCTGCTTTCTGGCATACACAGCCGGTTGTTTACCTGGTCTTTATGCAACCTGTCATAACATGATGAAATAAGTCTGTAATCTGAATCTATCACCCTGCAAACTGTCTTCTCTCAGTCATTTGAAGGAAGGAGATGTTTTTTTTAATGTGACAAAACAAGCAGGCAGCAGCATGAGAATAAGGATCTGAGCTGGCTTGCTTTTTAGATGCTACCCCGGTTCAGATTAAATTCTGGTAATCATGGTGCCAGAAAGGTTAGCATGTCAAGCGATTTGGGAGAAAGGGCTGTGCGTCATGCCAACCTCAATCCACTCGCTCCTTCATCCACTGCCAGCTCGGACCCAAGTCAACAGATGGCACAGCAGGAGGCTGAGCTGGAGCAAAAGAAGACAAAGAGGACAGACAGGATGTGCAGCGGGAGAATTTAACACGAGCTGGGTGTGGTGGAGAATAAAATGATAGTGAAAGAGAAATGAAGCAAGAGTGACAGTGACCTTAATGACATTTCATTCGTTACATACCAAATGCACTTCACTGAAAGAAGACAAAAACATTTTCAGTGGAAAGTGGGTGCTGCTGATCATGCGGTCACACTTTCATGACATTCACAAAGGATATATTTGGAATGATTATATGGTCTTAGCTCAAAGAATAATATTATCTTACTTTGTCTTCAGTTTGAAAGAAACATTTTATGGAGAAAAAGAACGAGAGCTGTTTTTTTAATCACCGACTGCTTTTTTCTATTCTTTCCATATGCAGATGTAGAGAAGCAAGAAGCACAGCAGCAGTTTCTGAATTATGGATGATAAACATTTATTATTAATAAACCTTTAAGTAACTGTAGCTGTTGCACACACACAGACTCACAACATACATGAGTTAAATCTAAGGTGGACACCCATTAGGACTAAAGTAAACTCAATGAGCAACAACATAGAAGCGAGACTGAACTATAGGAATGTTATTGTGAATCTTTTCATCACATTTAAAATCATCTTTCCTTCATCTGATGGCCTGATCTGCCTCGTTCCTGTCTTTGCATCAAACATCAGGCGCTCCTTCTTTCTCTTCTCACACTTTTATGTGTGCAGGACTTCATTATGGTTCCCAGGGGAGCTGCAGCCTCCGCGCTCTCCTCCTCCATTGTGACAACTTTTAGCTGTGCAGCATTGAGTGAACTACCCCATAAAAACCACATTTAGTAGAACTAATATAGAGACCGAATGTTTGGTGATTAAGCTTTATTTTTCCTTATTTTTTTTCCCAGTTTACCGCATCATGTTGGTAGCTTCTGTTTTTGTAACTCTACTCTGATTGATTGAGTTTGTATTGATACCTGACATCGTGTTACGCCTCTCCGTACAGGCGTAACACCCTGTTTATCACCTGGAATTTCTTAGCTGTCCCCAAACTGGAATAACCCAAAGGCAATGATGTGTAGCTAATTTAGCATTTTCTTTTAATTATTATTATTAAATTTTCTTTCAATAGAAGCTTTGTTGAAGCTTCTATTGAAGCTTTTAGTTGTTATGACTCTTGTACCAGTAGTATCTATCATACACACACACACACACACCCACCCTTGAGTATGTTTGCAAATAGATTAATTGCTGTGTAACATCTTTAAATTAAATAAAACTAACTCAGTGTGTTTTAAATGAAATGAGCAGCCAGTGTGTCTGGCTTTGCAGCCTCATGTCTGTTTGCTGCATTCTGGCACTCGGTCCTGGGTGATTTAAGGTGGGAAGAGGGGGCTCCGGGTGTGTGTTCAGGGAGTAATAACATCAGCTTGATTAGGCAGGAACAGTTTCCTGAGCTTTAGACAGATGGAAAGTTGACTCTGGGGGCTCAGGGTTGTTGTGGGGTGGGGATGAGGTCTGTGACGTCCAAACACGCAGCCTAAATGAAATGTTTTCATCTCCAGCCACCGCGACGGGGTCAGTGGGGCACGAGCGTGGCAGCTGTATGCTAATGAGCGCTCGCGACAGATCCGCGTGGCGGTGGTCAGTTCATTAGCAGGTGGTGTGGAGTGAAGGAACGACACGCGAGTGCTAGTGTTGGATGACAGTCTCTCATCTGGGCTCGCAAGGCTTGCGCATCCGTCCTGGCTCCTCCTGGGAAATTTCACATTGAATACGTAATATTTAATTAAGTATTTAAAAAAGATGCTGTTAGATGTGAGTGTGGTGAAGATGAAGATATTTGGCAGACTGGACTATGTGCTGGTGAGGAACATGTACTTTCTTTTATCAGCTTTCTAAGAACTTTTAAAGAATCATTTAACGCCTTGATGTATATTGATAATTAGATTCTATTTAAAAAGAAAAGCTGATTGAGATTTAGTTCTACTTTTTAAAAATAGGTCTAATTTTTTTTTTAAAAAAGTTTTTCTTCATCTATTATCTCTCTTTCAAAATGTTTATCACTTGCTGTGATGCATGTTTGCAGGTATATCATGTTTACACTGTTTTTGCTTCATATTGCCAGGATGTTTTTATATGCAGCGAACCAGGAAATAATAGATTTAAACAACAAGTGTGTAATCTAGTACTTTCTTTGAATCTAAATAGCTGGTTATCTGCGTCCCCTCGGGTCCAGATGCTGAAATATCCTCTGATGAGATTCTGAACTCCTAATTACCATTTACGTGACATTGGTGTGTGTGTGTGTGTCAGAGAAAGCTCCTTATGCTTAGAATTAAAGCACTACATGGGTAAATGTGTGTTAAAGGGTTCATGTGGTGTAAAAGTGTATCGACTGGATGAGAAGATTCGTAAAGTGCTACACTAAACTCCATTTAAAATAATCAATGTGTTGTCGGCGATCGCATTGTTCACAATCAAAAACAAAGCTTTGATGCTTTTAACAAAGTCAAAGGTAATAAAAGTATACAATGACGTCATGTGTTATGTAGTTTTACACTCAAGTGTGCAGTTTGCCATATGCTCAATATCACCTTACACCAAACCAGAGCCTGCCTACCAAAGAATAGTGAAACCAAACCTCCGTCTCCAAAATCCTTTAAATCTGTTTGTTTGTGTTTTTCAGCCTGCTGTGCAGGTGGCACCTAGCTGTAGAGGACTCTTATTAAAGCCAAGAAAGACGAGAATGAAAAGGTTTTACCTGAAAGGCATTAAAAGGGCAGATTTAGTCTTTATGTGTGAGCTGTCATTGTGCAGGAAATGGAGACGGGTCTATAAAGAAAAGAAGATGCAACAGTAGGACAGCTACCTCCTGTAACACCGATAAGGCTCTCATTATGTTGTGGTGGACTTTACCCAAATGGCTCCTTTAAATCCCCCTACATGCTCCGTCTACAGTGGTTTAAACACAAAGAACTTACTTTTATACACGTGCTATATTTCTGCAAAGCATGGCCTCACCAATGCATTACTGTGAGGTCACCTGCTCAAAGACCAATCACTGAAAATGAGTTGAAAAATAAACCAGACACTGACAAATTTTTAACATGTTGTCACTGCAGGATTTTTCCTACGATGACCATAAGCTGGAATTCAATGTGGATGCACCTAATGGTGTTGTCATGGAGGGCTACCTGTTCAAGAGGGCCAGCAACGCCTTCAAGACCTGGAACAGGTAAAGTAGAGATATAGAAACATTTTTTGCATTTAATTAAACAATAAAAATTCAGACATTGTAAGGAAACAGTCAAAGATTAGATTTTTTTTAAACAAACTCTAAATTTTGAAGTTTGCATTCGGTCTCATGTGGCCTGTGGGTTTTCTGTGGTTCCTACCATCATGCTGATATTTGACTGAGCATATATTTATGACTTATTTCACACTTTTTGCCCGCTGTAGGCGGTGGTTTTCAATTCAGAACAGCCAGCTGGTCTACCAGAAGAAACTTAAGGTACAGGCTGATTTTGTATTTGCACATTTTCCTTTTTTTTTTTTCGTTAAAAAGTTTAGAAGTATTTTATTTCTGGAACAGCAACAACTTAGACATGTAAACTTTTATAATAAGTCTTGTTTATTGTCATCGAAAAACTGAGTTCTAATGTGCTCTGCATAGTTGTTTTTTAATAGCTGCGTGCTGCTCTGACAGGATTCTTTGACCGTGGTGGTTGAGGACCTGCGGTTGTGCTCTGTCAAACCATGTGAAGACAATGAGCGGAGGTTCTGCTTTGAGGTGGTTTCACCCACTAAGTAAGTGTGTTTGAAGTTTCCTGCTTGTCCTACTAGGATAAAGGATTCCGTTTATTCATCTATTATTTATTTTGCTGTGTTGCATGAATAAAGGTAAAAAACTAAACAGAAGATGAATAACACCATTCTTCTTTAGGAGCTGCATGCTGCAAGCCGAGTCCGAGAAGCTGCGGCAGGCTTGGATCCAGGCAGTCCAAGCAAGTATCGCTTCTGCATACAAAGATATCGGCGACAACTATTACATTGAGGTGTGAACATAATAACATAAAAGGCGTTTCTTTTTTTTATAACTGATCTTTAAAAGTAGCTGATTCTCGATATGTAATCTGTCCTGCAGCGCTTGGACCGGACAGCCTCGCCCTCCACAAGCAGCATCGACTCTGCCAGTGAGCTTCGGGAGAGGGCTGACAAGGGAGTTCGGGGAGGGGGCGAGAGCCTCCTCCAGCGGGTCCAGAGCCTCCCAGGTAACGAGCTGTGCAGCGACTGCGGCCAAACGGCTCCCTGCTGGGCCTCAATCAACCTGGGAGTTCTGCTCTGCATCGAGTGCTCCGGGATCCACAGGTAACCGCGTCAAACTGAGACATTTAGCTAAGATGTGCAGAGAAGTGCAACAGAAGAGCTGAACAACTAGATTTACACATAATCTCTGTATGATTTTTTTAAAAATAAAGTTAACTAAAGCATTCCTAGGAATGCTTTGCCTTCTCACTATTGCTTCACCTTAAACGTTTTCCAGTTTTTATTTGCTTTATTTTCTCAACACATATCTTGGATTTGCTGGTGTCCACTAACTCACCAGTGAAAGTAATAAGAGTCTTCATCAAGTTAGCTTTATGAGAGTTACATCAAGGTGAAATAATTTTTGCAAACTCACTTTGGAGGAGTCCAAATGGAATTTAAATTACCCAGCGTGGGTGTTTTTTTCTTTTTCATCCAACTCTTCAAGGCCTCCTGTGTGCAAAGAAAAGCTTAAGGCTCGTATCTACCAGCCCAGGCACTTCTATTAAATAGAAGAAAAGTAAAAAAAGAAAATGAAAATAGTGCAACAAACTTTTTGGACAAACTCCTCATAAACTTCAAACTTCTCATTTAATGTTGTTTCTTCTTTTTGTCTCTTTCAGGAGTTTGGGCGTCCATTTCTCTAAAGTACGCTCTCTAACGTTAGACTCATGGGAGCCTGAATTACTAAAGGTGCGTCTCCCAAACACTTTATTTAGCTACTTATCATGCATGTAAATGTGTTTTCTCTCGTTCATGTTGCATTATTAATTCCTTTATAATGTAGCAACGCTGCTACATATTAAACTACTTTTTGGTTTCTTTAAAACTTTAAAATTCGTCACTTTTGTGTTTTTCTTGTATTTTAGCTGATGTGTGAGTTGGGGAACACTGTGATCAACCAGATTTATGAGGGATCCTGTGAGGAACTAGGAGCAAAAAAGCCCGGACCCTCCAGTTCAAGGTAAGCTTGAATCCAGGAGGAGGATTCAAAGCTACATTACTAATATATGGTAATATTTTATTTGTTAGGATCTTATTCTGATAAATAAGTAATGATTGTGCAGGTAACATAAATGCTTGTGGTTGACGCCCTGCAGGCAGGAGAAAGAAGCCTGGATCAAGTCTAAATATGTGGAAAAACGTTTTCTGAAGAAGATGAGTGGGAATGAGGCGCTGGTGGAAGGTGAGAGGAAGTCACGGCCGTGGACGGTAAAGAAGTGCCAGCGACATAACAGTTCTGTTCGGGCACCCAACAAGGCCCGCAGGAAATACCACCGGTATGAACCCGGCAGCGCCTCGCCTGCAAACCTATCAGCAGGTCAGTGTAGAGAATGAATGTGTAAAGGCTGTGTGTGTGCAGAGATGGCGTCAGAGGGAAATCCTGACCGTTTGTCCTCTGTCCTGCAGCAGCGGCAGCAAAGTTTCGGCGGGACTCCCTCTTCTGTCCAGATGAGCTGGACTCCCTCTTTTCCTACTTTGACACTGGCTCTGGCCCTCGCAGTAAGTCTGCAAAACCGTTACAAATGTACTGCTATGCAGGATTATTGCAGAAGGGAGCTTCTTTTAGTAGCTGTAATCTGTTAATGACATGTTTTGGTTTTGATCAGCTGTGGCTGCAGTAATGAAACATGGGTGGGGCAGTTTGTTTTTGAGTAGCTTTACCGCTTCATGCATCATGGCGGCATGTGTTTGGGGGAGTTTGTGTCTGATACTATTTTATGACGGCGGTGTTGGTGCCTTGTAATGATTAACGTGTCCGCGGCTTGGCAATGCTTGGCCCTGCAGGTCTTAGCAGTGACAGTGGCCTGGGAGGAAGCACTGACGGCAGCACGGACATCCTGGTTTTTGGCTCAGTTGTGGACAGTGTAACAGAGGAAGGTAATGGCAGGACCGATGTCCACGAATCACAGAGTAGAACATATTCTGATGCATTATGCCTCTGTAAGAATAAAGGCTACCTGAATAGGTTTTGCTATGAACACTGGCATTTTCCCTTGAAATAAATTGAACTTTTTTTCTGAGTCTTGTTTAATTTACCTAATCTTTTTTGTTTTTTATCTTTGGTAACATTGTCCTGTTCAATTGTGCATCCACAGAGGAGGAGTCTGAGGAGTCCTCCAGCGGTGAAGTGGAGATTGAACAGGAAGTCTCTTCGGACCCTGAGGATCCGAGGGAGCTACACCCAGGGGCGCTCCTCCACAGATCCTCCCGTCTCCATAATTTACCACTCATGGCAGAAGCATTGGCCCATGGTGCTGATGTTCATGCTGCTACTGAGGAAGAGGAGGGGAAAACGCCACTCATACAGGCTGTAATTGGGGTGAGACAGCTTTTATCTTATCTACATACTGTATTTGGCCTTGGAAAGTATTAATTACATGCTTTCATTCATTTCCTTTTATCATTTTTATGTTTGCTTGGAAATTCAGATTACATAGTAATCTGTAGTAGTTTTAAAGCCATAAAGAACTACAGATAAACACTAACCTTCACCTGAACATTTGTGCTGTAAAGTCATTAGCTCCCACTTTATTTCATGTTCTGGCAAGAACAAATAAAATCCTGTTTTTAATGCTACAAAACGTTAATTTATTCATTCATTTTCTTAACCGCTTTGTCCAATTAAGGTTTGTGGGAAGCCGGAGCTTATCTCAGAAATTATTGGATGAGAGGCAAGATGGTAGTAGTTATGTTTTAATCGAACAAAGGAACAATATCAACTAGTATTAAACAATAAAAATGATACGTGCTGGACAGGTCGCCAGTTCGTCAATATTTATGTAAACAATATTTAATTAAATTTAAAAATAACATTTGTAAAATAAGAAAAAGAAAACCTTTTTATGTATGTTTATGTATGAATGTTTTTATATCTATTTTATGTATGTTTCTCTTGCAGGGCTCTTTGATAGCTTGTGAGTTCTTGCTACAGAATGGGGCCGATGTGAACCAGAGGGACATGAGAGGCAGAGGCCCGCTACACCATGCAACCTATCTGGGCCACACTGGGTGAGACATGCAAGGAAGTAGGAAAATAATAAGTCACGAGCTGCCCACTGCTGTGATGTGTGAAATGATTAAAACTGTCAGGATCCCCTCACCTAGAGGACATTTCTTTACCAAAGAGAAACATCTCCTAAATTTCCAGTCACTTAGATCTCTTACATCAGAAATATGTGGTCGAGTATAAAAAGGTGACATCTTTCTACACGTTACTGGAAACTAAAGCAGAAGCAGGATCTTTATTCACATTGTGTAAATGAATCAGAATGAAAGATTAATCTGTGTGACATTCTGAACATTTCTACATTTTTCTTCTTTCTGATTATTTTGATTTATGCAGTCAAGTGTGTCTGTTCCTGAAGCGAGGAGCATCGCAGACGGAGGTCGATGAACAGGGTCAAGATCCTCTCAGCATTGCTGTTCGGGCTGCCAATGCAGACATCGTTACCCTGTAAGAGATTCTGCTTCATTTCTTTCACTATGTTTCTGACTCTTTCATACTCTACTGATAATTCAATTGCGTATGAAACACTTCACTTGTTGTGCACATCAATGTTTCCTTTTTGCAGAGCAATGTGACAGAAATTTAGAAGATGCAACAACTACAAAAGCACAATTTTTAGGATCTATGAATATTCAGTAGCCAGTAGCAATAACAAATCATTGTTATAGCAATGTGACTCACTGTTGGTTTAAAATATGAAGAGGTTTTTGCAGCTTTTACACTTTTTTTGCATGAAACTGATGTGCTTAAATGTGTTGTCAATACTACTGACAATAATATTTTCCAACATTAGACTGTCTAAATCTCATGGCACTATTTTTTTTTTTTTTTTAAAAAATATTACCTTAAGCTTTTATGTTTTGTAATCTTAAATTAATCATGATTTCAATCATTTTTAATCATTTTTAATTGTTATCTTTTTTATCTACATGATTTTAATAATTTTCACTTGTCATTTTCTTTTTTATTTCTTTCTTGCTATATTGTTTTAATGCTTTGCAAAGCACTTTCAATCACCCTGTGTTGAATTGTGCTTTACAAATAAATTCGCCTTGTCTTTTAGAATTCACCATCATGAATCAAAACATAAATGCATATAGTCTTTTGCACTTACACTTTGCCCTTTTCTTAGTTTATCTTCCTATAAAATGATCATTCACAACGAAACATTTAAAATGTATAAATTCTATAAGTTGCATTTAAATACTTGCACTGTTTTAATTCTTTATTTAAGCTTTTTAACACGTCTCCACCATCGTTTATCTCTTTCTGTCTCCCCCTTTCTCACTTTTCTCTTGTAGGTTGCGTCTGGCTCGGATGAACGAGGAGATGCGCGAGGCGGAGGCTCCACTGGGTCAACCAGGTCAATATCCCAGCAGCAGCCCCACTGAGCAGCAGTATAGGAAGTGCATCCAGGAATTCATCTGCCTCACCATAGACGAAAGCTAGTGCTTACTTCTGCATATGGGAGCGTAGCATGTGTTGCATTTATTCAGTCTAATTCCGCCTTCCTGAGAACTTAAAATAATCGTGTGAAAGTTGCCCTTAGGTGCTGATCTCAAGTTGCTTCCTGAGATCTAGGCTTACAGGGAACTTCTCGTAAACGGGGCATGGGAGGAGAAAGGCTGACTATAAAGTGCAGCATGTTATAGAGAAACCCCTGATGGAACTTTCTAACTCTACTGACAATACAGTCACCACCTCCATTTTCTTGCATCACCACCAAGTCTCTGCTTGTTATTATGTGTCACCACTTACGCGATTGCTATCTACACAGTAAAAATAACACCTTTTTGGTGTTTTGCTAACAGGGTTATCCTCTAACGTAAAATAACGTGATGTAATGTCTTGCGTGAGAGCAAAAGTCTACTCTTGGCTGACGGCTCTCACATCTGAAGAATCTCACTACATTAACCCTCTATACTTTATATCTATCCAAACCATCTGTGCGATATCCAGCTTACCCATCTCTTCTTAACCAGAGATGTAAATATACTTATTTAGATATTTAGAAACTGTGTACTGTGGCATGAGGTGAAAAAAAGGTATTTGTTCTGTTACCAAAAGAAGAAGAGTAACTGACAAACTACTTTGGAGATGGCAGGGTAGTTTACTGTGACAAAGAAAAATATTGAAGGGCTTGTGGGAAAGAGACACTTGCCCACTGTGTAAGATACTTTGTAATGTGATGAGTGAGTGAACAGGAGAGAACATGAGTGCATGTGTCTCAGAAAACTTAGAGCAAATTAATAGGATTATGTTACATTATGTAAAGGAAAAAAGGAACTGTGCACTTTTCCCACATTCAGTGTTAACATTTTGTTTTTGTTTCTTTAGGAAACATTTTTAATTTAGTTTTTACATTGTTCTTGTCTAGTTGTCTTCTGTTTGACTGTCATTTTATTTATCAACCCAGAGGACTAGTGCAATGCATTCTTGGATGCAGTTTTTTCTGCATATTTATATATATGTAGATATATATATATATCAATGATTGTCATTTGAATCCTAAAGCATTACTTGGAACTCACAAGAAGACTTTAGATGACATAACATGTGCAGTTTGATGTTGTAATGGCCTTAATTATTGGCAGTTTAAACTTGCAGCAGACAAGCTAGAGCAGTAACTTCGCAAATGAGCTTAAAAGGAAAAAAAGCACCCACATCTTAATTCTACCTGTTTTCCTCAGTACGTCATCTTAATGAAGATGAATTATTTGGAACACAAACCCACTTCAATTTTCTTGTAAATACTCATCTGTGCAATGTTTTACTTGCTTATTCGTGATGATAACATGGAGCACCTTTGGTAACAGTTCTGTGAGTATCTGGCCTCCATCACTGCTAAGTACTCAATGCTCTTTGTATGCTTTGTAGGAACATCAATGTTTGCATTATAAGCATGCAAAGTTTAAAAAATAAGCCTTTTTTGATCATTCGATCACTGTGCAGTGCAGTCATGTGGAATAAGCATGTAATACCTTCCCCCCTCTGGTGTCTTCTCTGCACTTCTGTGCAATTCTTCAATCCACAGACCAATTCTGTTGAAGCCTCTTCATCTCTGTCAACAGTAGTTTCATCTTTTTTCTTTTTTGATGTTGTCATTTTATTTTCCTCTGCCAAAGAGTTTTTAAAGGGAAAGTGTAGATACAGACTAGTCTTGCCATCCTCTGTGAAGTGATGGAGCAGTAGAAAAACCGTTGGTGTGCGAACATGTTCAGACGAGGTTAAGGAGATGTGATTTTTACCAGATAGATGCAATAGTTAAGTGTATTACAAATAGAAGCAGTCTAGGGGGTAATGTGAAGCTACTGTGACCAAACTGTCAAGGGCCTTCGCCCTCGCGGAAGTATTAAATGTCGTGTCCATTGTGTTTATTGACTTCAGAGTGGTTAAAGGTGCTGTTATAAGGTAACATGCTGTAAATACTACTCTTGTGTATTTTAACTCTATGCCAACTGCCTGCCTCTCAGCGTTCAGTCAATAGCCTGACTGTCTGGTCTGTTTCATGTCTTTTATAGTTTCCAAAATGCAATCTGTCAGGCAGTACTCCAACACACTTCTAAAGAACTTGGAGGCATTCTTCTGTTTATTGTTATATGGATATCTTTGGAATACCTTCTTCCTTGTCTTTAGAAGCACTAAGGGAAAAGAAAAAAATCCATAAAAACAATGTAAACAATAAAACTGAGAAACTCTCGATGAACTAACTTTGCTTCCTGCTTCTTGCTACTGTTCCCTGACTCATCCATTCAGTCCAACATTCTCCCAACATGGATTTTTACTGGAATGACATGGAATATGTTAAATTATAAGCCAATGTAATGGTTTTATTTTTAAGTTGCTTTTTTAGTTCTGTTTAAACATTAAAAAATGTTGGGAGAATGCTATTTTTAGCAATCTGGTCTAGTGTGGCTGGTGATTGACAAACTACCCAACAATAAAATGGTCATTTTCCTGTCATTAAATACAACTGAGGTGTACAGATGGACACTTCCACAATGGAAAAAAAACCACCTGAGGTTCTACCCTGCAGAAGCATCACCATAGCTGTTTAAATAATTCAGTGTCTTGGATGCGTGACATAGCTGTGATCTCACAAACATTGTAACTCTATCACTTAAAAGTCATGTACCAGAAATGTCTCATTTCTCAGCTTACACTAAAAGCAAGCGACATGTGCTAATGTGAAGAATAAACTGACATATCATTGCTTCTGTTACCACAGGGGTTGCAACGGGCAGAAGGACAGTTAAACTCAAGGATATTCCGGATAGAGTGAGTGAAGCATCCTGGGCTAGTGTGATGCTCTGGGTCTTTCTGCGCTGATGGTTGCGGGTCGAAATCATTCACTTCTCTTAATCTGACGCCCTCTTTGTTAAACCTTCTCTCTAAGTAAACATGTGGAGCTATTTTAATGTTGTGCACCTTCTTTGTTGCTTTGTAAAATGACGCATCTGAATTTAAATCTGAGACAGAAAACGTTCCTTAAATCATATCCTGAAGCAGTCATAAAATAATCTTCATTCAGGAGGCTTTTGAAGTTTTGAGCACAAAGCATAAAATGTCTGAGTAAGAAATTATCCTCAGGTATTTAATGTTTCTCCCTTTTTTAACATATATAAAATTTCTCTTAAGCTTTAGTTCTAAAATGACATGAAAAGAGCTGCCTGTGCTAGACTCCCACTGGTAAGTATTACAGCCTGTAGTTTAGGATCTTTTCGGTTCTTATTTGGAGAATCGTTCATTCTATGAGCCTAATTACTTCAGATCCAAAGATGTCCTATTTGGTACCTGAGCAGTAGAGCAGTGCACCACCTCTTTAGAGGCAGTAAGATTGTCCTGGACGTCTTTTGCAATCAAAGAATAACTTCTTTTAACTACTAACTCAACGGGAAGTCCACCATTCTGGCTAATCAAATTAAACCAAGGATGCTCAAGTCCATCCTCGAGATAAACTGTCCTGCAACTTTTAGATGCAACTCATTTCTAACACATCTAAATCAAATAAATGACTCGTTACTAAGCCTCTGAGGAGCTGAAGGACACGTGGATGAGGGAATTGAGCCATCTGACTCAGGTGCATTGGATATGGATTGCATCTAAGGTTGCAGGATAGATCTCTAAGAGAAGACTTTGGCACCACAATCACAAGAAGCATTTGACTTCTTTGAGTTTTCTTTTGCAATGTAACAATTGTTTGTCTTGATATTTAGAAATATATCATTTACCAAAAAAAGGTTAATGAATGGGATTCTCACCATTACTTTCCTGTTAGTTCTTTAAATAGGACATTTGTCGCAAATAAAGTGGTGAAAGGACTATTATGTCTCATGTTTGAACGATGCATACTGCAGGAGCTCCACTCAATTATTAGTCTATGCTTTGTGGGCTTTTCTTCTTCAAGGGTTCATAAAAAAAGGTTTCTATTCTTTCTTCCTACATTTTTGAAAGTGGCCTGCTGGAGTTTTAAGGCTTATGGTATGCATAATATGAAAAATTGTTCAGGTCATTCTCCATGTTATTCCATATTAGGACAGCTACCCCTGACCTTAATATTCCTGTTCCAGGTGACTGTAGCTCCTGCGCTGATGTCTTTCGCCAGTTTTCTGTCCTCGCATCTCTACAGCCCGAGAAGTTGAGGAGAAGGAGCATACAATTCAGCCATTGCAAGAAGCCAGCATGATTTCCACTGTCTTACAGATTCTTTCATTTTTTTTTTGGAATCAAAAGAGAGGCTGCTGCTGCAGAGACTCAAAATTAAATTTCAAATCAATTCAGCTTTATTTGTATGGTGCAATTTCAAGACAGTGTCATCTCAAGGCTCTGCTATTTAATGTAAACTTAAACATGTTCTCAGACTACATTTACTGTTTGGTTGATTTTAAGGTTCAAATAAGTTGGTTGGCCCCAAATTAAACACACCAACTGGTAATTCAGTTGCCTGGCAACCTTTGTTTAGATATCCAAATAGATTGGCAACAAATTGACAAGAAAGAGTAGGAAATTGTTAAGATATACCCATTAATTTCTGCCTCTGCTCTTAATTTACACACATATACACATACACACACAAACAAATTATTTATATATA
>JBAMHX010000004.1:26557459-26584999 GCA_037177515.1 Pseudomugil tenellus
TATATATATATACACACACACATTCACTACAGACATCATTGGAAATTAAAGTAATTTAAATTAAGTTATTGAAATTATTTACGTGTATGTTTTAACAGTTGTGCTGCTGAGATCTATTGTACATTTTTTTATTGAAATGTCTGTCATTTTACATTTTGTATAATAAATATGAAGGATTCTGAAATTTATTTAAAGCAGTGACTTTTTCATGCATGAACATGAGCATGAAGTATAACAATGTTTGGGACATTTCTTGTGATGTTGAAGTGTCCCAGGTTCATTAGTGTTTGAGCGGGGGAAAATAAATACAAACAGAGATCTAATCTAAATTATTTTGCGAAATGTTAAATGTAAACTTTACACATGCACAAAACAACATAATTAATATTTCATGTCTCCTATTTTAAAGAAAAAAATATGACCAAATTTAAATTTGAAAAGATATTCACTGAAACAAAGACATCATTTTGTGTTCTTTAGACTGTCTTCAACTCTGTGACAAATTTTTTGTCTTGGTTTCTATAACTTTGCTGATTTTATAAACAGCAAGGTGGGTTGTTAAATGATAATAATATATTTTATTTAAATGCACCAGAGAGGATTTATTTTGTTTTATGCATCAGAGTCCTGTGCAGCTTCAATTAAAAACTCAGCTTAACAGAAAATTGAAAGCTTGTTGTACAATATGTTACATTAATGTTTTAAACATCTGGGGATTATATGGTTTCCTGGGTTTACATCAGCGTTAAGACTACTTTCGACCCTGTGATGGACTAACAACTTTTTCATGGTGTACCTGCCTCCAGGTTCCCTAAACCCTGCTTTGGAAAAGAAAATGCATCATCGAAGTTTGTTTCCCTTCTTTTAGGCAAGTCCCATTGAAGTATGATTAATTTTTAAGGAAGTATTTAATAAAATGTCACAGGTAAGATGCCAAGAATAAACAAAACCTTTGACACTAATGAAGCTAAAATTACTTCACACTTCTGTTGAATTTCTTTCACCCTGCAAGCATATTGATTTTAGACATCACGTGCTTTTTATTCATTTTCTCCTGGGAACAATATCTGTCTTATCTCCAAAAAATGGCTACTTCACGGACTTCTGTAAAGACTGGATATTGCATGTAGTTCCACTGAAAAAAACAAGTTATAAACTAATTTCAACCGAGTAATAAACTTTATTAGTACCCAACAGGGTAGTAAGAGATGGGAAGGGTTTATGTTCCAACAGTTTATGATAGCTTTGTGTATTTCTGTCCAGCATATTTTCCACCTGCTTACAACCTTTAAAACAAAATACCACCGTATATAATAGCACTAATATGTTTAGATGCGAGTCACACTGAAGAAGTGCATGAAACAGAAAAGGCAAACGAAGCACTGTACGATTGTGGTTCTTTTATTGGAAACAGTGACAGTGGATTATTCGAGCTCAAATCTTTTTCCCTGAATTAGTTCTACCAAAAACAGCCCCTTAACTATACTATGTTAAGATGAAATACAGTTAAATATTCAGACATTACAATATAAAACTGATGGAGAAACAGCTGGGAAGGATTTGTTAGATTTCAGAGATTCAACCCCCCCTCACACTTATTACAAAATAAAGATGGGAAGAAGGGAAAGCTGCAGATCTGCAGTTTTCCACACAAGGAATTTGCAGTTTGATCAAAAACACAAAACAAGAACCCATCTTGGCAGGAAAGACCGCATGTCTGAGACAGAAGAGGATGTTTATCATCACACCGCATTACACGTGTATTCATTAGTCTTTGTGCAGCATAGATGGTAGTTTATTACAGCTTCTTAGCAAACATTTCCTAAGTGTAAAAAAAAGAAAAAGACTGGCCATGAATCAATCTGAACACCAACATGTCCTACAGTCAGGATTCACACACATTTTTATATATAAAGAATATTTTTTTGCATCATGTCAATGTTTTTCACACTCAAGGAAAGCAAGTAAGGAGGGGCCAATTTTTCCCAACAATTTAAAAGCTTTTCACATCATTCCTCAGGAAGGTGATCACACTCTGCACTTCATAAATACATTCAGCAACCAGGTATGTAGTTTTAATTCTATTGCATTGGGACATGGTCGATCCTGCCTAAACGCCGTTACTACAGAAAAACTACCACAATGTGTACTTAAATTAACATATCCACAGTTTTAAACACACTTTCTCATCTTCACATACCTTCATCTTCCTCTTCTTACTTCACAATGACAAAATATAATTTAAATACAGTAAAAAGACATGATAAACAGACATGGTTAAGTTACAGTCATTATGTTCACTAAAAACAAAGGGCCTCAGTGGATTAGTGTGGACATTTTAAAAGGTGAAAAACTAAAGGACCATGTGCTCAACTGACCTTGCAGGTCAGACTCTAAAACAGTTCACCTTAAACGTAGTCAATGCTCATGTCAGGAGGATAATCTCTCATTACACAAATTCTCAAGGTGAACAGGGGTAAGATACAGATAACATGATGCCTTAACTGGAATAAAAAACAAACAGTTAACGATGATTTTAAGGGGAGATAATACCTACGTATACATAATACCAGAAGACATGTCAAAAACACTAAAACTGTCCAAAAGAGCATATAAATGAGCCAGAAGTTAAATGCTGTCTCGGCGTTAAAATCAGCAAACAAATATGTGGCCAAGAATTTCTCTACAGTTGAAATGTCTCTTTGCGACGTGTGAGAGCAGAGAAGTAGATGCTTTTTCTTCTTTGCTGAATTGTAAGAGATTTTTCTATAAGTAGGGGTACTGTGTGAGGCGTCTGGGGCTTAGCTGGTAGGCACTGTAAGCCTCAGCGCGGGGCGTCACACTGACATAGGGAGAACCAGCAGTAAACTGATGCTGGTAGGCTGCAGGGAGACCGTGCAGCAGGCTACTGACAGAATCCTTGCGACTGGCCGAGTCTCTCCTGGAGGATGAGGAAGATGAGGTGTATGTTGCTGCATAGGCAGAGGGGGAGTGTCCGTGGCCGCTGTGACCACGGCCTAGCAGCTGCTCCATAGCCTGAGAAGCTGAGGACAGCGCAGTGGAGGCTGGGTAGGTGTACATGCTGGTAGCAGCAGCTGAGCCCGATGCTAGGGCGGAAACTTCAGGGAAGTTGTAGTGAGATGCAGAGACTGTCGGAGGGAAAGTCTGCTGACGACGTAAAGATGAGTCACCGTGGGAAGCCCCTAGACGCTCCTGAGATGAAGACACTACGGGCTGTACCTAAAACGGAAACATGTTATACCACATGAAATGTATGAATGTTCTAGTAATGCATATATATTACCACCCACTGTCTTTTAGTCAACATGGCTGCCAGCACAAAACCTCTACAAAGCCGGATTTTTCTTTCTATCCGTGAATAAAAACCGATTTCAAAGTTTAAATTGCATCATCAGGCTATACAGGATTTATATTTTGGGAGATATGGAGAAGAAACTGAAACATTAACATGTTAAAAACCTCTAAAATAATTAAGATTCAATCTGTTATTACACTCTTTATCCAGCAGAGTGCACTTTAGATTCAACTGAGCAGGTTTGGCTGTTTAAACTACAATAATAGTGCAAATATCACACCTTCACATATCTGACAAATCTCTTTGGTTAATAAAGACATGACATGTTTTTCCTGTCAGTTTGCTTTTACTTGGTGCTTTTGGAAATCTACTTCCTGCAGATCGTGTTTTATTTGCCTTTAATGTTGCTGACATCATTTGGCATCCTGCTGCTATGACTGATGTGTAGTTCAAAGCGATGCAATGTGACACGTAAGAGGGTTTGACATTGTGGTGAAGATGCTGACGGGTTTAAAAAGCGTTCCATCAGGGGAAATATGTGCAACTGGTTTGTCAGAAAGCCATTTTCAGTCTCACCTGGCTGAGGTTTAAGGGGTGAGACTGGCTCGGGATGCCTCCGTGCCGATCCGTGCTCTCCCCTGAACTGCACGGCTGTCGGTTTGAAGCTCTTTTCGGCTTCACGTAGTTCACTGCAGGGTGAAGGTATTAAAGCATTATTGACTCCTGCTGCTTTCACACCAAAAATACAAACTCAGTGTAAATAAAAACAGGAGGTGCAACAGCACATGTGCGGCTCTCACCGGTCTCTACTCGGCCATGTGAAACGGTCCCTCTTTCAGCTGCGTGGGGTTTGATTGAAGGTGCCGCCACTGCGAGAGACTTCGCCTGCCGTGACGACACGGTGCTTGCTGGGTGAAGCGAGCGGGGTAGCGGAGTCAGAGGACTGGCCGTAGAGGAATCTGAATCGTGCACGGTTACACAGCTGATAACATTAGCGCGCTCGGTGCGGCTCAGTCCAACACTGTTAACGGAGAAAGTTTGATTTGCTATGGTCCCCAAAACAAAACAAATGGTCCTGTCATTTATTCCTGAACAAAAGAAGTCAGGTTCAGCTCTCACCTCGCGGGATGGAACTTGCGCTCATCCTCCGTGTCCGTATCACTGTGAATAGTGATGATGCTGACCGCTGGGCTGGGTGTGTCAGAGATGATGATTGGTTGTGTCAGCATGATAGCGGAAGTGGGTGGGGTCACACCGTTACTGCCAAGCAAAGATGAAGTGGATATACCTCTAGAATAAGAAAGACATACATAGTGTGTGTCCCCTGTTGGCAATAGACTGAAAACAAGTCACATGGAGGACTAGCAACAAACCTGTTTCTGTTCTCCCCACGTCTGGGTTTCACCTTCTTCCTCTCCTGCTGGGTCCTTGCTTGGGCCACGTTCCTGTTGGGGTGACAGGTTAAATTCATTATTTTACACTTGAACAATCTCTCAAAGTAATATTTACCAGGCATGTGCATAAACTAGTAACCTGAATGTGTCTTTGAATGCTATAATAAAAAAAAATAACTGAAAAAAAGACTCCAGCTGGTCAGATTTAAGACACAACCAACATCTGCATAAATCCGAATGCATCTTGGCTTTTGCAGCCAATTAACCCACCGCCAGCTGTGTCCCTGCTGCAGTGCAGTATCAGAGCGGATTGTTTCTTGACAATTTCCCTGGTGGGCAGAGCTGTGGACAGCCACCCCAGGGACCTGCTGCCATGATGACGGTATGAGGATTTGTTGGGTACCAGTGGGCCAGGCCTGCTGAAAAAAAACATGACAGACAGGCAGATCTCAGTACAGACAATGCAAAGAATTAGTCATGAATGAATGAATCAACACAAACTTTCTGATTGCCGGAATGAGCTAGACAAAGTAAGCCATGCCAAGAAATAAATCCAAAGACAGAATACCAAGAGACAAGCCAATGGCCAACGTCCTCTTCAAGCAAATGCACAGCGCTAGATAAGCGAGCAACTTTTCCCAAGCCATTCTTTCATAATAGCATTCCCCTGCAACAAATCCACAAGATGATACCATGCAAAGCGCAAACAACGTAGCACTGTAAACAGATCAAGTGTGAAGACACGTATACAAAGAACCATGGTGCCTGTTAAAAAAGAAAGAGTTTAGTTTAGTTCCCTGATGCCAAACTGTCTGCTCATAATACGTCTTGGGGAAAGGCATGCCACACGTTCTGGGGCTGAAACAGAAGATGTTTGAGTGGAAGGCAAGCTGTCGAGGATGGCTTTAGCTGCAACCTCCGCAGCTGAAACCAAGGGAGGACAGGACAAGAGAAGCTGCAAGCAAAGCGCAGACCACCTCAGCAACACATGCGCTCCATGCCCTGAGCACACCTATGGGGGAGAAACTGGGGAATGAGAATGCATCAATGGTGTGGGGAAAGGGTGTCCTTTCAAGCAGGATGAAAAGTTTGTTAACCTTGACTTAAAGTCATAAGGGGGCAGCCCCTCCATCTAAAAATCATGAATCAGACAACCGTGATGAGCTCACGTGGAAATGTCGAACTATGATTAATAAAAGCAAAGAAACTAAACCTATGGTTGTGGAATTGAGGGAATGGGGAACTTGCAAACCGATGAAAAGGAAAGGGAAAGCAGGGAAGTAGAGAGACGGCATTTTTAGTAGTGGTAGAGGGGGTGTGCACGGCTTTCTTCGGGGGATGTCATAGATGCTTTACCAGCACTGTGGCTGTGTGCTCCAGAAGGGTGGGCCGACCCACCCCAGTGCCCAGCCCAAGGGGCAGAGAATACTGGGGGGCTAAGCCTGCTGGGGGTGGGTGCAAGGTAGCCACCATCAGGGGTGTGCAGGAACCCTGGAGGGAGGGAGGAGGGAGGATAGGGAAGGGCAATGTTAGGATATGATTGATAGGAACACAGAAAACACAGGTCAGCTGGACATCTGACCCCTGACCTCTACAGCAGCTTCCCCTCGTTTCTGAAAACTAGTTTATTGGCTGACGGAGTTTCCTGCCCTTCACATTGAGCCTCCATTCCACATCGAAGACCTGAAGCGAGGCCTTACTGAAATCCAAAGCTTCTGAACGTAAATCCAAGACCACGTGAAATCAGTGGAAACACCAGTCAAACAAACCGGAAAAATCTCATGAAAATGTTTAAATAAAAACATCTTTTTTTCAACACATTGTCTGAAATAAAGTCCTTCTCTACCCACCTCCCAAGCCGAGCTTCAACAGCTTGTTTTAGCACCAAAAACAAAAAGACCGGCACAGAAAGACAACCTCCATCACCAGTACTCTGACACCGCTTCACCCAGCTGTTATTTCAGGTGGGGGTGGGTTTGGTAGGACGTACAGCAATAGTAAAGCTCTCCTCACCTGTTCCAGCTTAAATTATTATAACATTACACTAATATGTCCAACTTGGTGCTCTGCTGGAAGCATGGGGATTGTAAACCAGTAACACGGAAACATGGCAAAACCGCTGCAACCCATCAAGGTTAAAAGTTCTGGGGAGTGGGGTGGGAAAAAAATTTATCAAATGGGGATCCTTCACATGTGCACTATATCGTCATTTTCATTTCATCCACTAAAGCATGTTGCAGGCTTGTGTAGAAATACAGAGGAAATACAGATCCAGACTCCTGTGCATCTCAGGAGATGCTGCAGTGTGGTAGCTAGAGTCAGAAGGCCAAGGATTACCCACAATGCACTGCTAGACGGACTGAACATGTTCCTTAAAGTGATATAAACATGATCATAAGGTTTTATTTCATTCTTAATGTCAAACGTCAATAATTGGGATTTTTTTAAGGATGTATACAATACCTGGCACATGCACACTCAATTATGTCAAAAGAAAAACTATTTCACTGCAGGTAAACACACATTAATTTCCTGCATAAAAAGGGGAAAAAAATAACAAAATTTTATAAAAGTTAATAAGATCTAATAATTAATTAAGAACTAAATCAATAAAGATGATCAAACTTCTAACCTTGGTTCTCAAAACATAAATCAGTTTGCTGAAGAATTTTAGGAGCTGAGGTAACTTTAAGATTAATAGCAGAATATGAAGTGCCAGTCACAAGTTTGGACACATCTATTTCATCAAATTTAATGGATGTGTGTCTGAACCTTTGGCTGGTACTAATGCAGACTGTCAAAGTGTAAAAAAATTCCCGAAAGAGTATCTCTCTCAGAAACGCATTACAGTGCGCCAATCAGTTAACCACCCTCATGGCAGGAACTCGTTCTGACGTAATTTTAGACTTGATCAGATGTGCAGATAACATGCATCTGCGTAGACAATGTGCAACAAGTGCTAGCGCTACTCCAAAGAGACAGATGCTGCTTGAATGGTCACTTAAAATAAAAAACAAGATGCAAAGTCTGGATCTACAACACACAACCAGAGAAATGCACATAAAAAAACATGAAAAAGTCCAAACTGCACTTCAGTTTTATACGTGTAAAGTGTTTGTAGTGAAGCAAACATCTAATGCCATCACATCTCCCCGCCGCCCCAAGGAAAAAAAAGATTACACATCTGAAATCCAAGAGAATAAGCTCATCTTACAAAAGCTTACCTGTGTCAGCATGCTTGGCTGGATCTGCAGTGACTGAGCAGACTGGTTCTGAGGTACTATGGGTACAGAGTTCTCCACCCTTACAGGGAAACTGGAACTCTTAGATGATGATTGTAGCCCTGGAAAACACAATTACTATAATATAAACCTGACAAACTTAAGAAATTATGATAAGAACAACATCAGTAATGTTTATATGCCCGAGTGCAGAATGTCGGGGATATTATCACGACCGCCGCCGCCGGATAGCCTTCGTGTGAGTGCAATAACTCAAACAATTAGATTTTGATACCCAGTGTACCTTTTTAGGTCACCAAGGGGAAAACCTGGCTCAAATTTCACCACTTTGGGATTTATGGTTTCCTCACTAGGTGGCGCTTTATGCACAAAAAAATATATTTTTTCCTATTTCTTTCCAATTGCTAAATCTCTGGAACTATTTGCCGCACTGACCTTAAATCAAATGCAAATGAAGTGCAATACTTGTGAAATTCGATACAGGTTGTCCTCTTGGGGACCTAAACAGGTATACATACAGAGTTTTCGCAATCACATGAAGAATATCCGCCGACGGCGGACGTGATAAAACTGTAGGTTAGAGGATATACGATAAACTGGTTTCTTACTGTTAGATAACAGCAAGACTGAAATGTTGCTTTAAATGTCAATAAGTTAAGAACCAAACAAAAAGTTTTAAAAACATGATGGTAATTCTAATTGATTTAATCTAAACAGATCTTTTATCTTCACCTTGAATAGTAGAGGGGGGACAAACAATGAGGGTCTGCTGGAAGGGTTCTGTCTGGCTACACAGCCCAGCAGGACGAGATGGAAGAGGAACGCTCTGGTGAGCCAGACCAGGAATGTTGATGGTTGCCTGCTGGTAAAGAGCTGGCTGGTAGTTCAGCAAAGGCACCGCACCTCCTGCAGAAGGCACCTGTTGAGATGATACATATAAACATCAGCAAAAAGAATTGCAGGTCAAATAATACATGAAGCTATTAGTGCACATTTGAGTTTGCTCTTCAATCTTCTTAACTTTTCAGGTATAACACGTGTTAAGTTTGACAAGTCCTTTTTTTCAGCTTTTGCTTATTGTAAACAAAATCCAACCACAACAGAGTCTTACCTGGTTATGCTGGTTAAGTTGGCTACTGAAAGTAACTGTGAGGTTGCCTGATGCCGCACCTGGGACGGCATTGGTGGAGTACAGCGATTTGCTACTGTCATAGGAGCTCCGATGTTTGCAGATCTCCATATTCTGGAAGCACGACTTCACGCTAGCAAAGATTGAATAGCAGCATTGTAGATTACATTAACATAAACACACAAAATGAAAAACACTTCCACCTTAACACACACTTACTGCGAACTATGGGGATAGTCCATTAAGTGGCTCATTGTGACAAAAGGGTGACCTAACGTTTTTGTAGGTGTGATCCTTTTGTCTGCATCCAGACGAAGCATTCGCTTTAAAAGGTCTATAAACTCCCTTCTATCAGCTTTCTCTGCCAGCATGTCTGTCCCCTCCAGATGAGAAGACAGATTAACCTAAAATCCACAAGGAAAAAAAACCTTTAACACACCGAACACCTAATTAGATTTATTTAGTCTTACTGCCATATACCTGCATCATGTCATCCAGACAGTTAAAAATGTATTTCCTGGCTTCCTTGGACTTGATGCCCATCTCCATTTCATGCTCTGCTGGAGTCTGGTGTAAAAAAAAAAAAAAAAGTGTGCTTAACTTTCATGATACATTTCTTCTGACTGAAGTATTATAGGGACTATTCGAATTACAATATAGTAAGCAGCAAAAATGTTCTTGTATTCTTGAGCATGATTTTAGGTGTAAACTTGTTCATTTCATTGAAGTGCAGTTTTTGGGATTTTAGCGTGACATATAAACCTTAAGTCTCCAGAGGGGGTAGCTAGAGTCAGGGCCTCGATTAAAGAAGCGGCTGGTCTTTGTGCCGGCGCTCAGCAGGTACTCAGCAGGAAGACCTTGAGTCTGAGAAATGTAACGAATCTGGACAGACCAAAGAAAAAAGTCAAAGGTACTAACATTCAGCAGTGCTCTGGTATCTCTTGGCTTATATCTTTTACTATCTTAATTTAGCCATTTTTAAGCATTTGAAATGCTAATGTTGTCCTGACCTGGTCGTACTCAGAAGCTCCGGGGTAGAGAGGCCAACCAAGAAACAGCTCAGCAATCACACAGCCTAAAGACCACATGTCAATGGCTTCACAGAACGGCAAGCCCAAAATAATCTCTGGAGCCCTTGACAGCAAATGAGAAAACCAGCAGTGACTAAATAACACTGAACGTCAACATCTTCATAACATGCCAATTTAATTCTTTCCTCTGGAAGATTAAGATGCAATATGCATTTAGATAAATAAACATACCTGTAGTAGCGAGACTGTAAGTAGGTTGAGCACACTGCTTTGGACACATGACTTGCAGAGCCAAAGTCAATAACCTTCACCCTGTAAGGCTGTTTAAGAGGGTCAACCAGCATGATGTTTTCAGGTTTCAAGTCTGCATGAATCAATCCCAGGCTCTTAAGTTTCATCAGGGCTGTGGCCACCTAAAGACACAATCCAAAAAATATTAGTCCGGACGAAATACAAAGGCGGAAAACAGAACTTACGATTCACCCACCTGCTGCAGGATCGGTCTGATGTGCCGTAAGGGAAGTGGGCTGAACTTGCTGTGTTTCAGAAAGTCATACAGATTCTGCTCGAGCATCTCAAACACCAAGCACGTATGACCTTTGTGCTGGAAGCACTCATATGAACGCACAAAGTTATACTCATCTGCATTCTCTGCACTCAGTCGGTTCAAGATTCCCACCTTTAAGAAGAAAACAGACAAGAAATGCTGGTTTGATAATAATTCATGTCACGTCATTCAGATATATTTTTATATAGATAGATCCTGTAAATATCTAAAACAGGTAAAAACTGACCATTTTACTGCCGCTTACGCCATGCTTTTGGAAGCATAATTTAATTTCTTTCACATACAACTATCTTTATGGAGTTTTAAAACTGTCGTTTAACAAAGTGCCGTACAAAAAGCGACTGACTAATAATAGCAAATAAAATAAAAAGAAAACAAAATAAATTCATAAAACAAATAAAAACCAAAATAAAATAAAACTAATAACCTGTAGTAAAACAGAAGCCAGTCTCACACTGTGTTAAAAGCCAAAGAATAAAAAAAGTTTTACGGTGTGTTTTAGAAATACATTTGAACTGAAATTTTGCACAACGTTCTAATTTAAATATTTCTTTACCTCAATTTGACCCTGGCGAGCATATGAAGGGTGATTTTTTAGAATCTTAATTGCTACAATCTCATTGGTGCCCCTCTTCCAACACTTAGCGACTTGTCCAAACGTGCCTCTTCCCAGGAACTCCAGCACTTCATAGCTGCAGGACACGGAGCAGAGAATCTCATGCTGCACAAGCTGATAATCCCCCTCCCCGTTGGAGCTGCTGCTCTTGGTGGTTGGAGCCGAGTGAGGAATAGACTGGCCTGTCCCCCCTCCACCTCCACCTGTACGGTTGGAGTAGGTTGCAGCAGGAGCCGAAAGCTCCTCTAATATTTGAACACTGCCACATCCGCTTCCTTCACTGGTCTCCTCGACCTTTCTCTTTTGGCCGTGTCTGTGAGCCCTCGTCTCAGAGGATGCGTCATGATTGTAGGAGGACAACGTTGCCTGCTCAGCGACACGTCGACTGGATCCACGAGGAAGACTACCAGTACTATCCGCTGCACGTATCACCACTTGACCTCTAGAGCCAGATGCTGCAGGAGGGAAGACTAGTGATGGCGCAAACGGCGGTACAGCTATAGCTGGGGTAAAAGCGTACGCCGACTGGCCTGCTATGGAGCTATATGCATCGGTGGTGGATACATCCCAAACATTACTCTCCACCTTGAGCTTCTTAACACGACAGAAGGCACTGGAGGAAATTGAAGGGGGAGAGAAGACTTGCAGCTGTGAACTCATTGCTGTAAAGAAAACGAGAACAATTAGATGCATGGAAAATAATTAGCACAAATAAAGTCAACGTATTAAATAGCCTTCAAACAAAAATGATCATCAAAGAGTAAAACCACCAACTAGCTATGTTACCCAGGCTCATTTTGTTACAATATACCAAAAGAAAAACGTGTTTAATATTATTGACGACACTTTACAACAAACATCTAGCATTCCCCAAAGGTATTTGCCAACAGCCGGACTCCAGCACTGCATTGCAGCTATCCTCCTCAGACACCAAACATGTCAACAAATCTTAAAACTTACCTATTTATTAATTAAAATATGGTAACTAATGATAATGCATCCCCTCAAAGACTAGATAAAAGCATCATTCAGTACACTTTTGTTGCAATACACTGCAAAACCATGCCAATTATTAAAAACAGTATTTGTTACAACAGCTGTTGTAAAAACTGTATTTGGATCAGTTAATAATAAAAAAGGAGCAATGTGTAAAATCCAGACACATAAATTCATGCATGCTCTGTCACCCAAGTCCAAGAAAAATATATAAATTACAACAGATTCTAAAAATCTATAATACATTTTAATCCCCGTCTTGTGTCACATTTAAATTTATTATAAAGAGTAATTATACATACGAAAAAGGTAAATAAAAAACTAAATATTTTACACAGAAGGGGTATCTTTGTGAAATTAGTTGATAAAATGAAGTTTATTTGATTAATATGCAACAATTGAACTTAGTTCATTCGAGGCAATACGGTATGATATGAATACAAAAGGTTCCTCGTGTATTATTTTAAAACAAATACCGGAAAAAAGAAAGGTATAAAGCAAGCCATTGTTATAAAACAGACATTTGCTCGTCATACATTTCCACATACAACAAGCCTTAAACTACTGCAATAACCCTATACGAAAACAAGTCGATTATAATTATAACATTCATTGTTATTTACACTAAAACCACAGTTTTAATTAACAAGTTTCGACAACAAATCAGGTTTTGTCTGCATTACTGTTAAGTAACTATTTCGTGAACATATTTTTATAGACATATGGCTATTTCATTGTTATATATAGATTTTTAGAACTACCTAGCAATTTTTTAACAACCATAAACACGCGTTGAGCAACAGAACCAGACAAGATTTAACAGCATATCAACGAAAATGTGTAATAAAGAGATCATTACTTAACCCGCTGATGCTAACATGCTAGCATGTTAACTTTCCAAAAATATGGCGTCAAATAATGGCAGTCTGACTATGACAAATCTAGTTTTGGTATGGATGAATTTATAAATGGCTTCATACAAGATAATCATATGTAACATACCAGATTTGACGTTAAAATAGCTTCAAATCACAGCTTCAACCGAGGTTTAAATCCCACTGCTGTCTGCTCGACGAGTTATCGGATTAGCCTCTGCTAGCTAACATTTCATGCTAGCTAGGCCTGCATTGTTTCTCCAGTCGATGGTGAGCTCTTCAACGTTACAATGCTGAGTTCCCAAGGGAAAAACACGAAGGTCACATTGTACCATTAAATTTAACCATGTGTTTAAAAAATATATACATGTATTTATTAAATCATTATTATATTGTTTCTAAAACCGTCCAGATTGGAAGCAGCAAAAAACACTTTTTCTCCGGAACGCACCACGTCCTTATACCAGCTGCGAAGTTGACGTCATTTCCGGGTATTCCGGCCTAGCTTCTGTGAAAGTGAGTCAACTTGCATACTTTTACTGTAAAGAAAATTGGCAGATTTTCAAATGTCCGTTACTATGAACTTTGCCTATTTTTTCATGTAAATTTTCACGTCCAGTCAAAAAGGAAATTTTCACCGTAAAAATTCACTTACTTGCTAAGTGGAATTTTCCAGTTTGCAATGGCGAGTTCTTTCCTTACATGGGGAGTACCTCCGAAATGAGTATATGTCACAATTTCCCCCTCAGTAAAGTCTGATAAAGCCATGTTATTATTTTTACACAGCAGCCTTTAAACCATTTGTTTGATTTGCAAATTTAGCTTAATCAGATTTCTTTAGAGCACAAAGTGTCTCCAATCCTCAGCAAACAGGATGATGAGAGAAAATCAGTATTTTACTTCTGTTTTGTACATGTTCTCAGTGCAGTCTGCTATCAAAGCTTGTTTTGCATCATTGCCTAATGTTACTTTTTATTTATATTCAGCTTAGTTTGATTAGTTTCTTAACCATGCTTTATAAACTCTTTGGCCAATTACAATCCTGCTTGTTGTTTTAATACAATTAGTTTATGTGTGTTACTTACAAATCCATAAAAGGTTGAACACTGTGTAAAATGTGACAACAGACAGCTACATTACATTACATTACAGTCATTTAGCAGACGCTTTTCTCCGAAGCGACTTCCATCTGATAATAAGAACAACACAAGCACTAAATGAAACAGTAGAGACATCATAGATAAGTGCAGTCGAACTGCTGTATTGTAGTTGGGCACAGGTGTTGCCTGCAGTGCTAGGTGCACTATTTGTTTTTCTCCCTATTTTCCTAATAATTTGCAAATCTCACAAACCCATATTTTATTTTTGAAAGAAAAAAATGTATCAGATGTTGAAACTAATTCATTTTAGCATTTCAAAGAAATAAATCATCTATTCTGCATGGAGGCAGGTATCGTGTTTTCATCAGCATAGTCTGAAAGCAACATAGCTCAAAAAGTCATGGATGGATTTGAAATTTTCAGAAAATCTCAGTAATTCAATAAGTAAGAAGTCTTTACATTTTCAGGTGATCAGGGTCATCACACAGATCCAGGAATTTTTAAAATGATTCATTACTACTGGGAAATAGTGTTGATTTTGCCATTTGAGGTTCTAACTTCTAACTCAAAAATAATGCTAACAATTACTGGCGAAAATGTTTTACAAAGGCTTGGCAAAATCTCTGAGTGCTTCTAGTTTTGATTTTATTGGCAGAAGCACATCTCTGAAATTGTTTCTCTAATCTGAGACAAACTACATAAATATGGAACAATTCCAGTAAAATACACCTTAACAATAAATTTAAAAACTTTGAGGGTGCCAGAATCTACAGAGCACAATTTAATGAAAAATCTAGACAAATAGAGGGTATTTCTGGATGGCTCAAGGTCAAAGGTCAAATCTTGATGCATTTGATCTTCAGGCAGTGTAGAAGCACAGAATAAAAAAGCAGGATTATCTACCAGAAATCTCTGCATGGGGCCTGGAACGCTTCCAGAAATCACTGTGTGTGAACACAGTTTCACATGCAATCAACTAATCCAGTTTAATATACTGCAAAGAAGAAGCCACATGTCAACACCACCTGGAAATACGAAATAGGAACATCCAGCTTGCTATCAGCAGACAATTTAAAATCTACATCTTTGATGGTGATGAGTTGCATTAATGGCCAGAAAAAGCACGAACATTAGTCTCATCACTTCTCAGACATTTACACCGTTACAGACAGAAGATGGGATGCCACTCAATGGTAAACATAATTCTGTTTCAACTTTGTTTTTTGCTGTGCTGCTATCATCATTTTCAAAATACGCAAATATTTTTCACAGAGGGCTAAAATTTCTTAATATAACTTCTTACATGTGGTGTTTTAGTGGAAAAATGTGGGTTTGTGAGATCCGCAAATCATTGAATCCTGTTTTTATTTACATTCACACAACTGCTAAATCTTTTTGGAATATATACTTTTATCTGTATTATTAAATTAATTTCTGGGTAAAAGATATCAGATTAAAATAAACAAACAAACAATAAAGAAATATTGACTGTTTACTGACTTTTGTTGGCACCTTTATTTAGCTGCAAATGAGAAATCAGATATACAAAAACAGTCCTGGTGACTTTAATAAATAGGGATATTAGAAAAGAGAAATAGTTTTTATTTAACTTTCGGTGGGCATCCCTTTTATGTTTATATTAAATAATTCAGTGTATAATTTTATTTAAAAGAAGATACAAGTGAGCAGCAACATTCCAGCTTTGTACATGCTGTAGTTAATACGCATTGCTCTTTTTCCTATTTATGTCCCCAGTTTATACCCAAAGCTGTTTTATAAATATATTTGACGGAGCCCAGATTATACAAATTGCATTCTGCTACCTAGTATTGTCTAAATTGTGATTTGTATGTTAATATCTGGATATAAAAAATGTTTGAAGTATTGAAAATGCAACCGTTTCCACAGATCCAGTTAAGGGAAGTTGTGTTTTTTGGGGATATACAAACACAGTGCAGCACAGACTGTAAAACAAAGCATTTAGGCCTCAAGCAGGTACGGCAAAAGTCTCATTAGAAACCCAGAAAGCTAAAAATATTAGGCAAAAAATAACTTAAAGTGCAAATTTTCTCTTTATTCTGATTTCATTTTACAGCAGAAATTATGTAAAGCATTCAGAAGACATATTCCACATATAAGGGCAATATTCAAAACACTTTGCATGGCCTCAGCAACAAAATATTCTTTTAAAAACATCAACAAGTTAGTGATGCTTGTGCATGCATGTTTGTAAAACAAAAACAAACAAAAGAGTTAAACTAGGCCACAAAAAAAGGAGAAATGAGAGACTGAGATAGGCATGGAGAACACAACAGCAGGCAGGGTGGGGACTACAGCAGGAAATGAGAGAGAAAGGGAAGACAGGGTGAAAGAAGAGGAAGGCAAGGAGAGGTCTAGCCATAGATTATCTATAAGGGTCTACCATTCTAGCATGCAATGTGGTGTTTGGCCACGCCCTCTTGAAACAAGGCCTGAAAGGTTATACCATTCATGTCTAGGTGGACTTACGGCAACAGTCCATCTCTGCACATGTCATCTGTCTAATATGGCATCATTTCTTTTTCTTTTTTCTTTGAGCTTTTCTACACTACACTCCTTTTTCTAGTCATATTCTTCTTTAAAACATGAACATACTGATGGATTTTCTGCAGTGTGTGTAGTCAGTGTGTACTGTGCGAGTTGAGCATTTAACTGGTGTTTATATGCCTGTGTGTATATATAAGTAAGGGAGTTCCAAGAAGTGTTTTTCTTTTCTCACTTTTTACTTTTTTTTGCTTGGTTGCGCTGATGTGAGAGGAGGGAGCATTTAAGTGATGTCGTGTGAGTGTTTTGGACGGCTCTGTCCTAACCATGGCAATCTCTCAGTACGATGAAAACATGTTGGACACATTCTTTCAGTCTATTTTTTTTACGTAGTTCAAGTATGATGGAGGTCTGTTGCCTATTTTAAAAATCGCCCATATTAACAATTTTGTGTATTCAACATAGGAGCAATTGTATAAATATATTTTCTTATTACTCACTTTAATTCAATTTATATTCAAGCAAAAATCTATAAAATAAGGGGTTCAGAGGTGTTTTTTCTTGTAGAAAAATCCATCCAACAGTAAGATTAGTTGCTTCTTTAAATAGGATGGGAATATCAGAAAGTGTGTGTTAAATTGTAATTTGTTGTTAAGAATGAATGGACAACCACAATATCCCTAGTTATGCACACACACATATCAGCACCCAAATATACACAGTCACCAGTTGTTGTACACCGTTGTGCCAGCAGTCATTACACTCCGAGTAGCATCTCCCTGGTCTTCAACCCTGAGTAAAATCTAAGGGAGAAATCGCATTATTCCCAAAGATATAAGCACACGAGAGAAAAAGTGTAGCCATTTATCTGTTTGTGTGTCCAGAATGTGTACATTTGTGTTTGGCATTGTATGCATGTGTTTGCATGCACAATCACATCTGTGTGAGGACATGAGAGACGAATACAGATAAATAAAAATGTGTTTGTAAAAGTTATTCAGTCAGCTAAAAACTGTCTGGTTATGCGTTCGCTTGTACGCTGTTAAATTAACTTCAGACAGAATGAGAGAGGAAAACACAACATCCTCTTAACTGTGACACAACGTGTGATAGTGCCTCTTTAGCAGAGAAGCAGTATGTAATAGTTTTTTCCCTTAATACTGCAGAAATGCACACAAACATGGGGGTGTACAGTGATACTGTAATTTCTGCTTGTTCCAAAGCAACATGTAGCATCAATCAGGCCATGAGCATCCATTCATACTACACAAATTAGAGCTTCTAGCTTAAATTCAGATCAAGTTTTAACACCATCAAGTTCATTTTAACAGACAATTTAGGAAAATAAAGAGGTAACTAGGAACCTTTTGGAGGACATAAAATAGATATTTCCTGAAATCGGTTTTCCATTTTTGAGCAGGCACTTTCTTAACAGAGCTTTCCAGGAGTCTAATATACATGTCATATAATTATGGCAGTGACAATGAGGAGAAAGAGGAAAACCAATCAAATGAAATGTTAAATGTGGGAGACATTCTGTTAAAGGATGGGAGGCTTTGATTGGTGGCCGGGCTGGATCCTACAGTGTGTAGGATTGATGGTCTTGATTTAAAAAAACAAAAAAACAAAACAGGAGTATGTTGCTGAAGCACAACCACGTTGTAGAGAATGTAGCACCCTCTTCCCTTTTTGGGTTAATAGTCATTGCATTCACATTGGAGAATCGTAGTCATCACCACCCTTAGCATCATTTCATACTTGCATCATCACCATCATCATCTTTAAGTTAGTTTGCCTTGGACAAACTTCAGAACTTGCAGGTCTACGGTTGAGCTAATACTAGATCATTTCTACTGTTTAATGTCTGTGCGTGCTGCCTCAGTGAATTTGTTATCTCTGGGTAATGGTTTCCCCAACGTTACATACTGTACTGTTAGGCAAAATAGCATTCATAATAATTGGCACTACTGGCAAAAAGGATTTAATTTTTGCTAGCCAAGAAACAAAAGCACAAAGTGTAAATGTTTTGCCGGAAAAATCGGTTTCAGCTAACTTTGTTTTCCCACTTATAATTCTAACATTAGATTTTTCAGTTGCATGCTTTAACAAAATGTTCTTTTCAGTAACACTTATACTGGATACTCTTAAAGTGAAGAAGTTAAAATCCTCTCACAGTCCAAAGCCACTAACATGATCTTTTTGCTGTTTCTTTGTCTTAAATCTCATGCACATTACTCCGTTTGTATCTACATTATTTACAAGCAATACAGCCATCCTGTATACCCAGGTCTCTGTCTAAAGTTCTCATTATGGGAGTAAAATAATTTATAATCTTAAATACAGTCCTCTTATGAAAAAGTTTCAGGGTCCTCGTATCCCTTTACCTCGTCAGTTTATATACAGAAATATGCAATAGTCCAAAATATGGATTTGATCGCCCATATGGGCTACTATGGGGACCAATGCCCTATATAGGGGCAGGTTTAGGACCCATGTCCTGTACAGAGCAAGCATAGAGACCTCTCAGAGTCAAGAAGAAGTCAAGGCAATGGTATGTGACTCTCTCCTCAAAACCACAGTTAGGATTTAGAGGTTTACGCAGAACAAACTAACAGAGACATTTAACCATTGGAACATGTCATAGTTTATCACACGGGGCGAAACTTGTCTCAAGCTAAACCGCTCTTGAGCCAGTCAAAATAAATAATTAGACCCTTAAATAAATAAATTTAAAAAAGCACCCAAAATAAGTCATTTGTCCTTACACAGTTCACATTACACAGGGCAAGGATAAGTTGATGAAGACATAAGTGAGACACAGTTACACATAGAAATACAAAAGAAACAACACTAAAGCAGTTTGGCAAGCATGCAGGAGCTCATAGCTCAAACACATGCATTGAATTGAACAAACACGGACACACCACATCAGGCAAGCAAAATGCTGCCTCTAAGAACGACTCCATACAAAGTCCATGTAACAAATTAAGACATCGTTGTTCAGACCACTTCCCTTTATCTAACAATGCCCCTCTTACATTCAAGTGCAGTTCCTCCCCTTTTGATTGGGTGACTGTTTAGTAGGTTTGAAAGCCTGTGAGTCAGAGTGTTTGACGGACTTGTGAAACACATAATCAGCAGAATGATTTGCCACTGTAGCTCTGCGGGATGATGGAGAGGAGGAATAAGCGAAAAAACCTTGCATGCAAATGCAACATAGAAGTGAGTTTTTTGGTTTATGTTTTCTTATTCTTTCATGGATTTCTGCTTGGATACAAAACACAACAGGTTTTGCGTATTTTCTGCAAGTCAAAGTACCCTTTCTCTTGAGCCAGCTGTTCTTCACTGGAGACTTTCAGCAAATCCAGCAGTGTGTTGTCATCAGGGGCTTCCGCTCATTCTCTCCACTGACTCGTCGACTTGCTTTTGTAAAGAAACATACCCATGAAGAGTGCAAAGAATGCCATGAGGTTAATGTGATGGCCTCCCAGTGAAACTGTGGAGGAGGATCAGTGCTGTGGGCAGAGCCAGGTCCCTGGGCTCTGCCCAGCAGTCTGTCTGTCTGAGCTGCCATGATGGACACCTATCCTGTCCTCAGTCTGTCTGGGAAGAGTTTGTTTCCTCCTCTTGAGAGAAGAGGGGAGGGAGGGTGAGAGATAAGGAAGTAGAGGGAAGAAATAAGAGGGCGGGAACAGCGAGAAAGTTTGGGGAAGAGTGGAGGCGGGGAGAAGATAGAAGGAGGGTTTGTAGACTGCTCACAGGCTGAGGGTGCTGTGTGCAGGGCCTGACGGTGGGCTCTCAGGACCCCTGGCCCTTTTCTGCTCTCTGGCCCTGAGGAAAACCAAACACACATTAGAAACAAAACCAGAGAGAACTCTGCGAGTGGTTGTGTATGTTTTTGCATGTCTTTGAGTTTTTTCCATATTTACACCCAAAGGCCAAACCCGGTGCAAAAGGGAAAGTTTTTAATAAAATCCCTCCCACAAACATACACCATCCTGTTATTTCCCCCTCCCATCAAGGCATACAAAGAAAAAATGGCAGGCCAAGCAACAATCAAAACCCCTCAGTCAGAACATGCCCCCAAAATTATATGCAAGAACTGCTCCTCTCTCAGTCATGCACTGATACCACTTGGCAGTCCTCAAAGAGAGACAGGGAGGGAAGAAGAGAGCGAGAGGGCAGGAGGGAGGGATGATAATCCAGGATCTCCTCTCCCCCTCCCTCCACCTACATGCAAACAGGCATCAGCCTCTGGGAGAGAGGGAGCAAGAGAAGGCTCACCTGTTTCAGAGGCCTATGGTCCATCAAGGGGCTTCACAGGAACAGCAAAACAACACCAACTATTAGCACCACTGCAGTATGGGTAAGGGTGTTAGTGGGCTCTAAGTGTGAGTGTGTCATTTACATGTAAGTATAAGAGTGTGCCTTTGTTGTTTGCGTAAATGGGATCAAGGGCGTTTGTAAGGTTTTTGCCTCACCTGTGGCGGCAGCGGAGCAGGAACCTAAGGATCTTGCGAGCAGCCTGGTTCTGTTTTTTAGTTAGGAGACTGCTGTAAGCAAAATGTGGGTGTAAGACACTTATATGACATAGATAGTGCCAACATATGTCTTCCTAGGTGTGTGAAGTACCTGAGCGAGTGTCTGTAGGAGCGGTAGTATTGCTGGATGAGGACCGCTGCTCTACGACTCTGCTGAAACTTCCTCTGTTCGTGGAAACTTCGGAAACGACTCTGGATCAGGATGGCTGCTAAGGTCATCCTCTTATAAAGTGCATACTGAAAGAAAAGACAGGAGCACTGTGAACTATTAGATGACAAAACATAACAACCATAACAAGGAAAATGTATGCATAGCACTTGACTTGCCTTGTTTATCTCTTAGTTACTTTGAAGACAATCAGTCTATATTTCACACTTATGCGTATTTTCTTTATCACACACATTAACACAGACGGTCCCACTGATATGTGCAAGCTACACTTACATTTCTAATGAAACTAAATAAACTAGTTTCTTATATCATAGACTATTGCATTAAAGAAATGAATATTCGGCTCCTTTTCGTCATTTTTGAATAAATGAATCAAACCCATCAACACTGTTCTTTCAGACTTACTGCAGATCTATGAGGGGTTTACATGAGAGACACCTATTGCTCTTACCTGCTTGTATCGTTTATAGCAGCGTTGAATCACTGTTGCAATCTCTTTATGTTGTTCCTGAATGGGACCCTGGAAAAAATTAATTAATTACATATAAGTTGCATCACAGTGAGGATAGGGCTGGGCGATATGGTCTAAAAGTAAAATCTCAGATGATTGTCAAACTAAATGCCATTTCCAATTTTAAATAATTTTTCCCCCTACTGTCAAAAAAAATCCCAAAACAAACGACGAAAATTATTCTTTTTCAAAAAGGCTTTTTCGTTTTTGACCACGTCCGTGATGGCTTTCCATCGTGCCCTGTCTTCTCTTAGGGAACAGAGTGAAAATAGTTTCCCTACCATGCATTATCTACTGGTGGGGTTTTGTACGCTGTTGCTGTTTCGAACATGTCGTAGATGCACAATTTCTCCAACTCCACTAAGTGCCTCTGTTTAAGGTGTTAAAATAAATTTGTTGTGTTGTGTTTGGTAGCAACAGCCCTTAAACAGATTTATTGCTCCAAATCCATGTTTGGAAAACCAAACAAGTTCCAAATAATAAAGGAAACTGGTCTTTTTTGGGAACAAGTGCTTCTTTGCTAGTTGCCACGTTGATGTGTATAAGCAGATTTGTGGGAAATCAGCAGGGGTACGCTGACAAAAGGAAAGCCCAAAAGGTGGTGGGGAGGCAAAAAAAAAATCTCGATTTTCATCAAAATAAATCTTCATGAACAATAAATTCGAATTAATCGATTAAATCAATCAATTGCCCAGCCATACAGGGAGGCTTCTCAGTTAAATGTAGCTTTTATTCAGGAGGGACTGTGATAGAAACAAATTACTCCTACAGTCAGGTTCAGCAGTAAGACATACCTAAAAGATGTAGTATTTCATTTTGAAGGAGTTGAGTCATACTCACCTTGTTTTTTCTGAGCAAGTGCAGAGCATGCCTGATGGTTTCATACAGCTCTCGCTGCTCTGCCTCAGTCATGGCTAGACAGGAGGAGTTTGTTTTTAACCTCTCTCCCTTCATAGCTGCACAAAGGAAGGATCTCCACTCAAAGGGGGAGGATGGGGCTTGGTTAGCATGAGGACTCTGCTGATCCTCCAGCCCTGAGAGTGCATTTGGTGTGGGGCTAGGAGTCTGAGGCTTGGACTTTAAGAGCCTGCAGGGAAAAAAAAGCAAACATATTTAGGTAGAAAAGGACCGGGGCATTTAATAAACTCGATAAACAACGACAATGACATTTAGATCCTTTGACTCACCTTTCCACCTCATCAAGGTAACCAGACAGTAACCTTACATCACTGCTGATTCCCACCTTCTGAGGATCAGTCTCAGTGTCCATAGTCTGCTTAAGCCTAGCAGCTGAAGCATCCATTATGTGATCAGCTAGCATAGTAATGTCCACCTGCACCATAAGCAAAGCAGACATTCACCAAATATTCATAATAGCCCTTCACTACAAATTCTTTTCTTTTACAAACTTCTTGTTTAAACTTAACTGTGTGTTTTCAAAATATAAAAACTGACCTCTTCCACTGCAACTTGTTTTTCTTCACAAACTTTACTTACAAACGTTTCTAGACATGCTAATCCTCACTTCAAGCATATTCCATTCATTTCACACAGATACAGCATTCCCCTGTAAGAGAACAGGAACTGTTTTTTTCACACCTGAAAGTCCTCCGTGTTGTCCTGATAGGTCAGCAGCTCGGCCTCCTCCCCCCTGTCACACAGCACTCTCCGGCGAAGATGAACAGCCAATCGTTCTTTTCCGAGAATCCTCCTGGCTAGGCTACGTTGCCCAAGAGCTTGTCTTAGACTCCACCTGGTGCCCCCTCCAGAACCCCCTATCCTGGCCTGCAGGTGGGAGAATGGGGCACCAGGGAGCTGAGACCGGCTGGGGCTGGAGCTGGCGAGAGGTGCGTTCTGATAGCTGAGGTTAGAGGACTTAGTTTGTAAGGTCTGAGGGAGGAAAGAATGTTGAGGATTAGTGCTCAGAGAAGAGCGGAGGGGGGACGTGAAGAGGTTAGTGCCAGGGGTTGGATTAGCAAGCTGTTCCTGCCCCTCTGTGCTGGGTTTGAGTCTCTTTGCTGGAGGTGGACCTCCTTGGTCTCCTTGGGTTCCCTGTGTGGGTCTGTGTCCATTTTGGCTCCAGCTTTGGTTCTGCTTGTCTGGCTGGCTCTCTGCTCTGGTTCTCTTCAGCTCTACAGAGGAAAAGATGTAATGGCTTGCATCACAGACTTACTTGTAAACCAAGAAATAAATATTAGTAGTCTTATCAGGTTTGTGCAAACTATTCACAAACCATCCCAAAAAAAACTCAAAATGCATCCAGTTTCAGTTTGATGCTACAACAGTCTGTAAATAAGTAAAACCTGTATATGGAAAATTGAGGCACCAGCACAGTTACCACTACCGAGGGTTAATGGGAAATGAGTTGGGTTTTTTTTTTTTTTTTTTTTTTTTTTTCAGTGTTTTGGATTAAATGAATCTTTAACCTGACAACATTTTAACATTTTGAATTTCCTGTATTAGCTTTTGCACCTGAGTTTGGATTTGGGCTGGGGCTTTTGCTTAGTCCACCGGTGTGTGACCCTCCTCTCCATCTGTCTATCCAGGTGTCTGGAGGCTGGCCCTGAGTTTGAGGACTCTGTTGCAGCTGCTCCAAGAGCTCAGCCAGTCGAGTGTGGCCCCGGGATCGGGCGATGTTCAGCGGCAGACGTCCCAATGAATCAGGAATGGCTAAAGCTCTTGGGTCCCACTGATAGAGCACCAACGCTGCCTCTGTATGTCCCAAGGCACACGCCCACATCTGTGGGGGACAAAAGGAAATATGTCTCCCACCTTTAACATCAGACAGAAACACACCATCATTTTAAAGTGTTGATAACTCACCAATGGGGTGCAAGAGAAGTGGTCAACATTGAGAGGATCCACTTCCAGCTCAAGGTCAATGCTGTCAGCATGTTTCGTGCTGCAGAGCAAGACGAGAAACATGGAATTCACAAGCTCACTTTGTGTCCTCACGATGGTGTGTCGGCTTCTGCGTTACTCACCGCCAGCGAATGAGTGTCTGGATGAGCCCTGCATAGCCCTGAGCTGCAGCCAGATGCAACAAGGTCATTCCTCTTGAGTTCTTGCTATGGACGAGCTGATTAGAAGAAGCCCAGCAGGGCTGAGACATCATTTTCTCACACACCACCACAACACGACCCTCAAATGTACCCTGATCAGGAGGGATCTGGAAGATTGTAAAAAGAAAGGAACTGTGTAAATCTTAGGAATGTTCCTTTGCACGGGTTTTATTTATTGCATTGTTTATTTCCAAAATGTTTCTGGAGGCAGAATTTTTCTTATTTTTTTCAGAGGGACTGTTTTGAGCATCTTTGCAGTATAAAATAATCCATCTCTACTCTGCAGTGGATGCTGTTTATTGTGTATAACTATCGTTCAGTCTTCTGTTTTTGTCCAAATGAATCAAACTCACATATAAGACTTATTTTAATTAACTTGTTCTAATTCTATGTGTTTGATACTATTGTTTCCTCCATACACTTTTTACAGCTGTAAAGGGAAAACTCCCCCCCAACAGAATCACTGCCTTACTTGAGACTGCTGATCAGAGGCTCCTCCCCCCTCCACTCCTCCGCCCTTGGTTGCCATGGCTTCTGAGGTGGGGGTCTGATTGGTCATTTCAGCCATCCTCTGCTCCATCTGCTCCAAACGCTCCAAGATGGACATTCTGAACTGGGTATCTACAGAAATGCAGGAGAAAAGAGTTGTCTGTTCTATACATTGTGGAAAATCAGCTTTTTGGTTGAGAAATCCAGAGAAGCTCATGTGGATGACTCAATACTGGAGTATAAATCAGAGCTTGAAATCGATGCATTTCTTTAGTGAAACTGGAAAGTTGAGAAAAATAAAGTGAATGTGAATATCTGAAATGAAAAAGCACAAGTACTTTCATTTTTTTGGCCTGGCTTTGTGCGATTGTGACCCCTTGTTTCGCTGCTGCTGCAGTTTTGCTGCAGTGCATATTATGTCATCCCACCTGCTGCTCTCTGATTCAGTTTTCTGTTTTCCTCTTCTTTCATTTCACACATTTTTTCCTTCTGCTGCCTGCAGCACATAGATTCAACAGAGAGGGTGGAGCCATGTAAGTTGCAGAAAGGCTCAGGCTCCTCCTTTTGCACTCTGACCTTGCATAGCTCAGCTGAATCAAGAGCAAAAGATGCTTGCAAAACATGAAAACACCCTTCTTCACTCAATAAAATTCCAAACACAATAAGCTGTTATACAATAGCAGATGCATAAACACACAGATCTGTCAGATCTTACAGCAGCACATCTAAGCTACACTTATTATGTGGCGTGCAGATTTTATTCTTGTAGTAAAACACCTTTGCTTAGTCTGTTTGTCTCTCTGCAGGATCATAAAAGCTGCCATGCTGATTTGGATTTAACCTGGCAGAGATGTCGGTTATTGGGAAAATACAAGCAAACTGTGGTGCTGATTTGTATGGAGAATATCCAGATATTGATGTTTTGAGTGGACAGATTATTTCTGTAGCACAACCGCAACAATCACTTTCCACAGTTTTTGAATGATTAAAACATGACATTAAAAGAAAGCCTGATGTAAGTCAATGGCAAACAGGCGTCTCTTCTCCTATTCAATTGTGAGTGTCGCTCCCAAAAAAGTCATGACCATTTTGTAATTTACAAAGTCAATTAGTCAGTAAAGGTGATACATATTAAACTGGACAATTATCCCCCCTCCTCCAAAAAAAGGAAACTTATATTTCCTTGAAATAAAGTTTGTAATATTTGTGTTTGTATTTGCTTAAAAGCATAAGTATCTCAATTCAACATATTAAAAACTTTCCTCCTCTTAAATGTGAAACAGTTACTTTTCAAAGATTGATTTTAAATCATCCACAAATGTACAAATTTGCAGTTGCAAATAAGGGTTTAAGTCTACATTGAACCTTCAGCAGCATCAAAAAAACTTCTGTCAAAACTAAGAAAACAGTTGATGCATCTAAAATTTATGGCTTTATTTAAAATAATAATAATAGAAAAATTACATGGAGGAAGTTACATATTTAATACATGTTTTCCTCACAAGCACATTAATAATTCTCTGTATCTTTAAACGACTCATACGATTCAAGCCTTCAACAATAAACAGAATAATCCAAAAACAATGTAGTGCATGTAATCATGCAGCTCCACGCGCCTCTCTTTGTTTCTGTCCGGTTGTTATTATCTGGGCCTCACACAAGCTTAACCCCCTCAATTGTTGTCACAGCTCGTGGAACTGTCCACTCCTCGTGGTGCTGAAACTAAAGAGGTCAACATGCACAATGAGCAGGTCTGCATCACAGTCTCGCGCTTCAATCATCAAGCTTGCAAACAAGTGAGGACTTGTAGCATTTCTGTCTCTTTGTCTGCGCACCACAGGTAGCCTGCCGCACATTTTCTGCATCTGTAGTTAAAGCTTACACGTTTATGCCTCTCAGGAAAGAAAGAAAGAAAGAAAGAAAGAAAGAAAGAAAGAAAGAAAGAAAGAAAGAAAGAAAGAAAGAAAGAAAGAAA
>JBAMHX010000004.1:26586766-26600449 GCA_037177515.1 Pseudomugil tenellus
TTATTATTATTATTATTATTATTATTATTATTATCATTATTATTATTATTATTATTATTATTATTATTATTATTATTTACCAGTTTGGTGAAATACTGAACCACATAAGGTAAGGTTTAAAACATAGTTAGAATTTCCACAATGCAGCATGTTATGACGTAGTAATTTAGCTGTTTTCTCTCATGTTCATTTGGTTCAGTCAGCGGAAAACGAAACAAAAAAAGCTGAAACTTGTAATAGTAGTAAAAACCGTGAGGTTTGTCATCTTTTTATTTGATATGCAATCTTGGATTCATTTAAGTACGGGTTCACATGTCCATACATGCAGCTGGTTGTCCATTAGTGCAGCTGCCTGTAGTTGGTGTTGAAAGTAATAAATCAGACCTAATATCACCATCACAGCTAAATGCAAAGTCATAGAAGTTCTAATTTAAACAGAAGTCAATTCATCCAGAGGAATGACGATGTGTGCGTTTAAATACTGTTGCCAAGCATTATGATCTGCCCAACGCACAATAATTGTTCTTACCATCCAGGGACAACCAGTCATGCTGAGATGATGGCAGTGCAGGAAGATCCCGCGCCTTGTATTCAAACACCACAGAGGAGGAGATGACCTCTCCACCCATGGCCACCTGCAGCATCACCAGTCCAGTGTCATGGGCTGGCCAAACACAGACATCAGGGGTAAATGGGAGACTGGTGGTGTGTGCAACACTACCAAATACTATACTGTGAATATGCAGCTCTCTACAGACCATTGCAGATAGGAGTCATATCTGACATCCCTTACAGTGATATCTAGCAGACATTAGCAGAACTAAATGCATTCTCTTCCTGGTAAGGAATGTTTTTCTTCACAATGTTCTTTTTGCAATCTTCTCATAAAGAAAAGCATCTCCACATAATCATTTAGAAAAACTTTTTTTCAAAAGCAAATGATGAATGGGCGAAGGTTGAAATTAAATCACTGTAAATGCTGAGAGTCTGTTCATACACGTGTTACCTGGGCAGTAGCACCGCAGCACCCCAGGCTGGATAAGGGCAGCGGGGACACTGATGTGGTCGAAGAGACAGCTGTACTCACTGCTCGACTCCAACCACGGACCTGTAATCAACACCTTCACTCCCCCCTGTGCAGAACACAAATAAAAATAAAAACACAAAGTCTATGAGCTCATAGAAACTAGCAAAGAGAGCATAAATCTGACAGACTAATCTTTGCAGTCACAATATCTGCTTATATAACTATTCTACTTTTAAGTATTTGAGGATGATCTTTATGTTGAAATGTTAACATGTAAATGTTTAAACACAGAATGACTTGAAAATGTGTTTCTTTCCATCTATAATCAATCATCCATCATGTAAAGTGTGTATTAAACTGGCATTATACGCTGTCACCTTTACAAACTTACCACTAGCTTTCTACTCTCTCTTTTATTACAAAGATGACAAATTTATGACTTGACAAGGGCATCAGCAACCCCTAGAGGCTGTGAAGCTCCTTACAGGAAAACCTAACAAAGACGTCAGAACTGTCTCATCACACTGCCATGACTTTCGTCTAGTGAGGCCAAAAATATTACAATGCTCAAAGAAGACATTGTGTCATACAAAAAGTTATGACATTATAGCACAAAACACTTAGTAAATAGTTTCACAAGTTCTTTCAGTCAGTTTATTCCCTTAAAAAGATACATATGTTTCCATTTTTTTTATATGAAAATGATGTAAAACTGATTATTTTAGTGGTAATACGGTGAAAAATAATCATTGCAACCTCACGGTGCCAGTGTGTTGAAATGATGCGATGTTATCTTGTCAATCACCATGGTTCAGTGAGAGAACTGCTGTCTGAGCTTTACATATGCTTCATGGGTAAACTAATGGGACCACACAGGGGAATTGGAGAAATATTGGAATTTCATTAAAACCCAATCAGGTGAGTTTGAAATATTTGCCTGCTTAATGACCACATACTGTAACCAAGCTGTCAGTACAAACTGTGCTGAATGTGAATTCAACAGTTAACATCATTACAAGCTTCCATCAATCATGTGGTGTGAGCACTAATTTTACTGTGGGGAGCAGTAATGAATAAATAATGATAACAAGTTGGGTTTACTAACCTCTGGATAAGACCACTCTGGGGAGTAGTCTGTCACACCAAACAGCCTCCCAGTTTCCTGCAGCAGACCCAGAGCTCCCTGCTCCACCTCAGAGCCCTGCAGGTGGCCTGTCCCTGTACCCTGCTCCTCTCCTGCTGCCCCTTCCTGGGGCATCAGCACCCCAGAGACGGCTGCACCCACCCCACCGCTGGACCCCTCAACTGAGATGAAATCATTGATGAGATCAGAGAACTGGCTTCCAAATGAAGCCTCAAATCCCTCCAGACTGATAGCTGCTCCCGTCCCAGCTGTTGTTCCCGACACTCCTCCACCTTGCTGAGGGAGCGGAGAGCCATAGAGAGCCCCCTCCATGTTCGCACCTGCAGCTATAGACTGAGGACTGGCTACCACTGAGCTGCTGCCCCCTGACAAACTCACACCGTTACACAGAATTTCATTCTCTCGTCCTCCTCCTCCACTACTCCCACCACCGTCCTCTCCTCCTCCGGTGTCATCTGTGGGCTGGAGGTAATGTTCAGTCTCCACGCTGGTATAGGTCTCATGAGGATCCCCAGATTTGAGGAGTAACTCTGCACCATTTTCAGTAGGTTTGTCTAAGGCCCCAACTTCTTGATGCCCCCTGTTTCCAGGCTGGTCCACAGAAGCATCCTGTGTTGCCAGGGGAAAAGAGCCCACTGCTGTTGCATGTCCATTCCTCACACACATGGCTTGTTTGTCTGTGGTGGCTTGGTGGAGGTGTGCATGTGGGTCTCCATTGGCGACTGGAGAGTCCGTTGGCACCGGGGGCAGGCCTATGTAAGCCTGGGTCTCACCAGACTCCGGGGAAGATTTAGTACCATTGGTCTGGAGCTGAGAGGGCTGGCTTGTTTGAGGCGAGGCCTGGAGGAAGAGACTTGGAGAAGAGTGGTGGGGAGCCTGGCTCAGACTTTGGACACAGGATGATGACATAACAGCACTGAAGTCCATCTGTTCCAGGGTGGTACTGGGGCTAAGGCCAGTCCCTTCTCCAACATAGCTACTCTGGGTGGCCAGCGGCTGCTCTAGCGGTGGAGCTTCTGTTTTGATGTTGTTGACAAGGGCTGGGTTGTAGACAAAGCCATTAGAGGGACAGTGGAGTCCACTATCATCACCATTACATCCCTCAGTTTTTCCTCCACCTCCTCCATACGTCTGGCCCTGTTTGGGATTGTTAAGGAAGCAATCAGGGTCAAAAGTCATGGTGGTCTCAGGAAGACTGACTCCTCCTCCAGAGTCCAAAGAGCTGGACAGAACCAACTCTCCACCCTCCCCTAAGCCTACCCCTCCAGAAAACGATGCAAATCGCTGGTTGTCAGGGGCAACAGCTAACAAAATACCAGTGGTGGTACTCTCGTGAGTAGACGCCAGCAGGTGGGTGTGGCCAGCGGAGTAAACCGAATCCCCAGTGAGCGTGGTGACCTCAGACATGAACACCGCAGTGCTCTGTGATAAGCCGGCCCCAATGGCAAGAGCAGGGCTGTCGGCCATGTCGCTGGCAATTGACAGTGGGGAGCTCTGGGTGGTGTCAGGAACCTCCACCTGGTTGGTTGAGGTAGAGGAAGACACCTCCATGCTGCTTTGGGGGAGTAAGGAGGGTTTGGTAATCCGGCCATTCCTCCTCTCTCCTCCGCCTCCTCTGCTCCTGCCCCCGCCAGGTCCTGGCTCTGTCTGGCCCTCTGACACATCACTGTTCTGGACTTCTGTGCCATCTGCTTCCTCAGCTCTCTGGCCCACTGCTACGCTGGTACCGACTGTTGTTCCCCCTCCTGCTGCTGCACCTGTCTCCTGCTTGGATGAGATGATGCGCTGCTTGACGCTGGAACATTTCTGATGCAGGGTGCTTCCAGCACCTGATGGAAAAGACACCGAAACAAAAAAGCAGCATACAGATTAATGCACATTAATTTAATTTCCTCAGGTTAATTTTTCTAAAATATTAACATCGCTTCAATTTCAGGTAAAAGCATGTAATAGCACCCTCCAGTGTTCACAATATGCAACAAAATAAACTCATGAATACTGAGATTCAGCGCTATGGATAAGCTTTTAAAAACATTGAGCACACACAAAACAGTTTGCACAGTGTGTTTGTGCTGCAGGACTAAAATCTAATATCTAAAAGATGTTTTCTTTTCACATTTTCAACATTTAACTGATTTATTTTCTGTGAAAATACATACATTCATCTCATCCAAATCACAAAAGAGGGATCAAGTCAGTGATCCAAACACAAGTGCTAAGAAACAAAAGCATGTGAACAGATCTGCATGTGTGGAGGAGTGAAGGTGAGAAATCAAGTAGTACAATAGTCAATAGGCCACTTCATTTTAGGTAGAAGTCCTTATTTAGGCTTTCAGCCCACATCAAAAGATAGTCAAGATTACATGAGTGTGTGTGTGTGTCTGTGTGTGTTATGGAGTTATCTACTCAGTGATTCTTATTCATGAATAATATATGCTGGATACTTCAGGCACCTCTGTCTTCTTTCCTTTGTTTTTTATCTTTCATATTTGTGTCAGCCTGTAGGTGGCAGCATGGTGCTGACTGTTGGGACAATCTGTAGAAAGCTGGATGACATGGTACCGAGGCTTTTTAAAGGATCAACTCAATCTTTAATTATATTTTGCCATCTGATCAATTTATTCATTAGATTTTAATTATGATAATGGCAAAAAAACACCTGCTAGTACCCTTAAATTCCTGTTTTTGCATGTTTTTATTTTGCCTCATTAATTTTCCGTGATGTTGAACACAGTAAGATGTTTGGATTCATCTGTATCTGTAAAATTATTCTGTTCCAATAACAAGATCTGCATTTTATGTGCAACGAAAATCTAAAAAAAGAGTTAAAATGTTGTGCAAATGTAAATAAAACCAAAATGCAGTGATTTCTGATTTCATAAAACAGTACTTTATTCACATAAATTACACAGGAGCCACATCAAAAGTCCAAAGTTAAACATTTTATCATTTCAAAAATGTTTTAACCCATCATGATTTTGATGGAAGCAACACTTCTAATTTCATTGGAGGCAAAAGATTGATGGAAAATTAAGTGGTGCTCATAAGAAACAACTGGAGGAAGGTGTTGAAACTAATTAGGTAAATTAGCAACAGGTCAATAACGTGACTCGGTTAAGATCCAACACTTGGGAGAGGCAGGATATTAGAAGTAAAGATAAATGGAGATTCAACAACTTGCCCAAAACTACATCTAAATTTTAGAGCATAGTACTCATACTCAGAGACTTTGCAGGTTTCTTCTGCAGGAAATATGGTCAAAATCTATTGGAGTAGCCAATTCTTTTGGACCACCAGGTGCAGCTGGATTAACATTACAAAAGCTTAGGAGCAGTGCCAGAAATCCGTCTGTAGAAACAGCCCACAAATTCAGGTTCCAGTTCTGTCACGCAAAGAAAAACCGCTATTTGAAGATTATCTAAAAAAACACTTGTGTCTTCTTTGGACCAAAGATCATTTCAAAGTGGACTAAGATAGATTAGAACATTTTTGTGTGGCCAGACAAAGTCAAATTTAAATTTAAATGAAAGGAAATCATATCTTCTAAACTAAAGAGCACAGGAAAAATCTGAGTTGCTGACAGTGCTGAGTTCAAAAGCTTAGAACTATGATGGCATGGAGGCGCACAACGGCACATAGCATTGCCTGCTTGTACATCTGGAGTGATCCCATCTGTGCTGAAAGTTATACACAGGCTGGAGAAGATCATATGCTTCCATCCACATGATGCATTTTCACACAAGGCCTTCAGTAAAACCATGCCCACAGTCCATGTGGTGGTCTGGACAGCGTGTAGTCCACACAATCTACAAGCTAAAACTCTGAATAATTCATGACAACATAAAATATTGTAAAAAAAGATCGAGGTTGAGCAGCTACAAGAGCATATCAGCTAGAACGTGATAACATTGCTTTCCCAGGTGAATTTCTGTGTTACTGTTTATGGATTTTGGCCCCATAGAGCTGCCAGGAAATTTATACTTAAAAAAAACATAAAATGTCTTATTTCAACATTTAATATGTTATCTGTGTTCTGTTGTGAGAGTACAGAACATTAAAACCTTTTAAGATGGCAGTTTAATTAGAGCTATGTAAATAAAGATGAACAAAATGTACTCAGAAGTAATACATTCAGGAAACTGTCCATCCTGCTATATTATGTATTTGACATGATTCATTAATTCATCCAGGGTAACAAGAGAGGCTGGAGCCAAGTCCAGCTGTGATTGGATGAGAGGTCTTCAGTTTATAATAGGGTCAACACAAACATTACTAATCCCAAAGATCTATCTGCCTTTTCTGGATGATAGATGGGAGCTAGAGGACCTGAGAGAACTTAAACCGGCAGAAAGACATCATGCAAACTCCACACTGAAACTTTGCTGATCACACCATCATGTGATCGCTCTATTATATCAATAAACTTTTATCACTTATACAGTGATGTAAACAGTGTTTTGATTTTGAACATGGAAGAGGTAAATTTGAGTCTCATTGAGGAAAAACGTATTAATCTGCTCTCTAGTGACAGAACAGGTTTTTTTTTAGTTGGCGAAATTGCTAAAAATATTGCAGAAGACTGTTTCAGTCATCCAGAACCCATTTAGTCAAACCAGCAGTCCATAGTTATCAAACACGATGTAGGCAGCAGCAGAAAATCTTAACATCTGCGAAGCTGGAATCATTTAATGTTTGTACATGATGAATTGCTTAAATGATTAGCAAAATAGTTGCCAATTAATTTTCTGTCAGTCAGATAATTGATTAATCTAACTGAATAATGGTTTTAGCTTTACTTGTATAAACAGTTGGCTGGTTTGATTAATGACAAAAGATCACATATCATGTTAGCTTTTGAATGAAAAACAAAAAGAAACTGAAGCCATCAGAAGTATAAAGTTGAGGTTAAAATTTAATGTCAAAGGTATGTTAAATTTAAATATAAAACTTAAAGGTATGTTTAAATTTAAGTACAAATGTGTGCTCATGTATATTAATGCAATATTATTTCAATTAAATTAGATAGATTCTTGACAAATGTGAAAGTATAACTACAATTTAAAGGTGTAGCATGTGACAAATCAGAGGTCAATAACATTATAATATAATATATATTTAAAAACAGTGTCTCTGTTGGTATCCGATAAATTTATTTAAATTTTACTATGTTTTTATTATCTTAAAATGAGCATTTATGTCTATCAATATCCAATGGATATCCAATATCCATGCCAAGAAGGCAGAATGCAGCACAAACATGTTTTTTATCCCGCTAACAGTGTGCCTGAGCTTTAGCCCACCTACCTACCTTAATCAGTTACCTCCTGTTAGATCTGAGTTAGCTCATTTCGCTCTTAGCTACAGGCAGTTTGGAGTTTGATAGATATCAATCATCCATGCTCACAGCCCCCCTCTCAGCTCCATCTCTTTGTCCATTTTTGTATTTTCCAGGAGCGACAACATGTATGATGCTTGCAACATGGCGATGTTGGGAACCGCCCAACGAGCTTCACTTGCGCTCTTCAGAAAAATATTTGGACGCTATGTCCAACTTTATCAGTCTAAACAGTTTATGACAATGTGTTATGTTTATAGTAGAGTAGTAGAGCTCATCTGTTCATTATATCCCCAAACACAGAATGTTCGGAGATATAATTGTTTCATCACGACCGCCGCGGATATCTTTCATGTGAACACGATAACTCGAACAGTTATCAAAATTGGAATTTTTTACTCTGTGTACCTGTTTAGGTCCTCAAGGGAACGACCTCCATCAAATTTCAGCTTTATGGGATTTATGGTTTCTTCACTATTCACTATTCTTCACTATTCATTTTTGGCTATATCTCTGGAACTATTTGTCTAATAGAACTTAAATCAAGTGCAAATAAAGATCATGACCTCAGGATGCATCCTGTCCTCATGTCATACCGGGCTGGTTCAAAGTTTCCACTCCAGGTGGAGCTTTGTGACTAAACATGTGCGTCTTTATATTATTGTATTGTGTCTATTCGAGGATTGGGGGCGTTCGGGGATAAACCCCTAGCTGTTGCTTCCGACGGCATAGGCCTTGTTTTATGCACATGAAGTCACTTATTTGCAGATTTAAGAATAATTTACAAATATAATTTTGTTGTGTCATAATTTCACTATAAATGTCTAAATGACGATAAATTAGATATTCATGTGTAATCCCTATTACATGACAACCAGAGGGAAGACCCTGATATGATGTGATGGACAGGATCCTCTTTGACCACTCTGCAATGAGCTGACTCGTTATGTTACTGGCCCCCAGGCGACTCATATTTCCCAGGAGTAAGAAAAAGTGTCAAGGCTGAAACATGAGAGCTTTGGAGTAGGAGGATGGAAAAGTGTTCATGTAGAGGTAACTCACACATAGGTTTGAGCTGTCCAATGAGCTCCTCCTTGCTCCACTTGGCCCACTCCTTCCTATCCGTGTTGATTGAACAGAGAACAGGACCACATGGCTTCCCGCTATCATCCACTGCAGGTACATTCAGGTAGTGCACCAGGACAATGTCTGGGTTCTACAGCACAAGGTAAAGAAAACATATAAAGAACCACAGTGTTATTGTCACATGAAATTAATCAATTAGCCGACCAATGTATTTTTTTTTATCAACATAAAGGAGAGAACAAAATGTAAAAGTGTTTCCAAAGGAAGTAGGGAAGAAGGAGTAGAAAAGGAAAGTGGAAGAGAGAGTGGAGGACAGGGAGGAGGTCAGACTTAGCGTGTCAGATAAGATTCTCTCACCTGCCCATAAAAGATTTAACAGCTGGAGCAAACTCATCACTCTGTCTAACACTGCAGTGTCTACATGTGTGTTTGTGTGCATGTGTGTGTGATATGGGATATATATGAAGAAAGAATGATAGAAACCGAGGGAATTAAGTTCTCACTGTACTGTAGGTCACCAGCAGACCTATGGAATTTCTAGCCCATGAATGATTCAACAAGTGCGTTTGTGTGTATGTGTGTGTGCATGTGTGTGAGGGAGAAAGCAAGAAAGAGGCTCCTTTTGATGAAAGATTCAGTAGACAGACTCAGGTTAGAGGGTGGACCTGCTGAGGTGGAACACTTTTCTCTCCAAAGGAGGGTAGCACAGTGGGCTGCAACATCTCCACACTGTGCAATGCAACAGCTTTCATGGACTGATTTATGATCATATTCACTGATGTGTTTTGATATCTGAGCAAAGAGCAGAAAATGGTACATTAAAGAAAAAGCAAGTCAGATTTCCCCCTTTTAATTTCAGACTGCAAGATTCTAACTTGTGGGCCATGCTGAGAAAATAAAAATGCATATATTGGGTTAAGGCGTGATATTTTAAATTTACAGAGATGGCTGACATTTCCTTGAAAAATTTTTGGATGACAAATTATGAAGAAATCCTCGTGACCCATACTGCTACAAATTACGGTACATATATGCGAATGTGTTTCCTCATTTGAAATGCACAAGAATGTCAAATATTTCCTCTGGAATGAACAGCGAGATAAGGACAGGCGGTTTAAATATATGTAGACATGGACGCAATTCATCATGCAACTTGTCATCAGAAGATGATGAGGTCCTGATGACCGCTCTTTGCAGCGCCAATAGAGGAAGAGCCTTGTGTCTGTGTGTGTGTGTGTGTGTGCACACAACTGCCACTCTGTTGTTTTTCACATGAGCAGCAGAGTGAGTCCAACATCTTTATGAAAAGCAACACACTCTTTATACGCAGTAGACACCTCTGCATACGTGTGTGTGTTTGTGAGAGCATGTTATGTGTGCTATCCGTAGTTCCGGGGTTTTCTCTTTGAAAGGACCACATACAGATGAGCACCTGAGTCCTTGATGCAAGTATTGAGAGTCAGGGTTAGATAACACACTATCTCTTTGGAAGTTACTGTCAACTCCTGGAAAAAAAAGAGATATCTTAACCGCCGTGCATGATATTGCTTAGCACAAGGCCTGTATGTCTTGTATATTTCAAAGCTGTCTATATGTGTAGGAAGGACAAGCCAGTCAGCCAAACAACATAAAGTTTTATTATCCAGCCGGTCTTGTGATAGGATTCTCAGCATCTGAGTTTGCCTCATTAATTTAGACGAGGAGGATTTTTATTGTTCACTTATGGTTTAACTTCACATTTTATTTTCAAAACCTTACAGGTGAAACTTTGTGTGAAACTAATATGCTGTTTAATTTCTAGTGGTCCCATTTTGTGAAGAATGTAAGATAAAGCTTAACATGGCTGAAAATAGTGTTATGCAACGGCCATAATGTGAGGGGAAATAACTTAAAATGGTAAAACTCTGCAAAACCCCCAATTTTACGATCATTTTAGACAAATCCAGTCTTTTTGTGTTTGAATGCAAGAGAACAGGCAAGGTGGGAAAGGGCGGTGGTCTTACCTGCAGCAGCCAATAGCATCTACGATGGAAGGTGGGGATGATGGAGGAGTGGACGTAGCAGCCATACAGACACTGGAGAGAGGAAAGTAGAGGACAGTAGAGGACAGGAGATTGCAGTGGTTACCAAGAAAAGAAAAAGGGAGGAAGCAAGACAAAAATTGCAAAAGGAGAAGAGGAGAGGATAGTGAAGGAGAGAACAGGAGAGGAGAACTTAGGTTATACCCACTTAGGTTGTATCGATTGCGGTGCTAAAAGTAAATTGCAAACATGCTGTATGTGTTTTTTCCTAATGTCTCTGGTAAAATACCATCAATCTGATGTTGACAATAACAGCAAAAGGGACTGAAATTCACCACCTCTGCAGAAAAGGGCGTAAACTAGTTGGAATTCAGAAAAAGTTGCAAAGTTGTACGATCTCCACATTGTAAGACGGACCAGTAACAGTAAATTGTACAAAAGGATGTGTGAAAGCAACCCATCAGTGTGGACATAATGAAGACAAACAGGTTCAGATTGGACTGCATCCGGCAGAAGCTGCTTGTACATGTGCAATGATGTGTGTGGAGAAAGACCAAACATATGGAGAACAGCGGCTGATGTAGAGATCTGCACAACTTCACTTTAAAATTGAACTTGGTATGAAACTCTGAGCTGAGAATGAAATCTTCTACAGTTATGAAAGTCTGATTTTGAACAAGTCCACTGGATGTTTCAATACTTTAAATAAGTATAAAATAGTGAAAACCTCTGTCTCATCAGAGAACATGTGAATAACCATACATTTAAAGTCACGTCACCTTTTCAATGGAAAATCCTTCATAGTGCGACTGTATCAAGGCTCAATCCCCTGCCTTAATGAAAGCAGTGTTGAGGTGTTTGACAGATGAGGGATGAAGCGATGACAGCCTTCTATCAAGGTCACCAACATCACTTTTTCAAATGAAGTAAAGTCGAAACTCACACACACATGTACACACAGCACATATACATTCACACATATTAAGTGACTCTAAAAGACTAAATTGCCACAAACGTAAATACTCCGCAATCAGGCAGTATGTAATTTACACTTAGCGGATGCTTTTTTTTTTCTTCTCAGTTGCACTCACATGCACTTATATTTTGTCACCATTTTCCCTCTTCTCAGAAGTAGCCCGCCCTCTATCTAAAGTGTGTTTTGCCAAAGGCAGAGTGCATTTCCATATATTTCCATTCGATATGAGGAGGCTCTCCATCCAGGGTTATGTTTTTCTCTCATGCTTCCTGCCTCTCCCCATCCTCCTTCTCCCCATTTGCTCATCTTGCTGCTTTCCTCTTTCTCTCATTCCCATCCCGTGCTTTACACACTGCTTACTTGCTTGCTTGAGGGGTCCTGGGAAGCGGTGACACAAACAATTACTGACCAAGTAGCGGGGAAGAAACATGTTCCTTTGTGAGCATGTTTTTTTGGAATACTTTTTTGGAATGTAAATTATAGACAAATACTTCATCTGAATTAGTGCTTTTATCCATTTTTTGCCTGTTCTTGCTCACCTATAATTCAAAAGCGCTGAGCTTCCTGTAAACATTAATGTCCCTCCTCACAGTCTCTTCTCCACCTAATTCTTTCTGTTTCTGACACATACATGCTCACTTCTCTCACCTCCTGGTATATTCCTGCTGAATAATCAATTTTTGAGCTGGCTGATGTGACTCAAACACGCACACTCACACACGCACAGACACTGCCTTGAGACTGGATCGATACCCCTCTCTGTACTGCTGAAGGAGGCATTGACATCATTCCTGGCCTTGGGCCAAACACACTCTTATCCTTCAGAAAGAGAGAGAGAGAAAGGGAGACAGAGACCGGAGAAGGGAGGAAGGAATAGAAAGAGGGGCACCGCTCGCTTTCAGGCCACAAATTGGCCTGTAGCTTCAGCGGCATATCCGTTTCTGTTCGCATATGTGCCTCCTCAAAGTCAAGGAGAGTAAGTTAGGAAGAAGACTGGCAGTGAAACCGTACTCAGCAGCAAGCACAATCATCGACTTGTTTTTTCCGTTGCAGCCTCTCACCTCTACTCCCTGGACTTTCAGCTTCATATGATCCTCTCTGGTGGTCTTCCCGTCTTTCCTCTTCTTCCAGCAGTAGCCATCTTTCCTGTACTTCACCTTTTTACGGTTGTAGAGGATCATAGAACCATTTTGAGGCCTGATGGAACACAGTAAAAAGACTGGATGAGACAGGAGGACATTTACTGTTATGTGCTGAAAAAGAGATATGCTCATCATAATAAACAAGCAGATCTCTAACCACCAATGTAAACTAAGTGGACAAATAAAATTTAATGGTTTAACTTTGCCTGCACAATTGAACTCAAACCATCGCAGTATTTTACACTGTGATGTCAGCTAAACTCTCGCATAGCCACATTAGCTGCTCTCATGTGCACCCTCCCTGCTCATGCATAGCCTCACACTCCAACATGTTAATATTTTAGTAAGGTGATTTATGGGCACAGCAAGAACATTAGCCTCTAAGCTCCCTTTCAATACACACCTGGTGGGATGAACACGCATGCACAAACACAAACACAAAGGCACACGCCAGGAGTAATACATGTACAAAGACAGAGATATTACAGTGATATCAGAGATGGCAGGACCTACTGCCGTGCGTTCTTTGGGCTCAATGTCAAACCTGCTGCTCAGCAATCAATCATTACACTTTAAAACATAAGGGAAAGGTGTGTGTGTGACTTTGCGAGTCTGTTGGAGGAGGAAAGCACTTCAGTGCCTTATCTTGTGACAACAGAAAGAGAGAACAAACCTGTTAACAATCAATAAACTAACTTATTTATCTCTAAGGCAGCTGTGTGAACATATGAACTCACACACACGACGCACACATTTATAAACCTAATTTCTCTCCTCACCCCGTGTTCTGTTCAACCTCAAGTCCTTTTATCAAACAATCTCATTTTCTCCGTACTTCTTCTTCAGTCTCTCCAGGTCTTCTCACCCTCTCCTCTCCTCTCCTCTCCTCTCCTCTCCTCTCTTCTCCTCTCCTCTCCTCTCCTCTCCTCTCCTCTCCTCTCCTCTCCTCTCC
>JBAMHX010000004.1:26604798-26624942 GCA_037177515.1 Pseudomugil tenellus
GTTGTTCTTATTCTCAGATGTAAGTCGCTTTGGAGAAAAGCGTCTGCTAAATGACTGTAATGTAATGTAATGTAATGGTTTGTAAGAAAACCAGATGATACAGAAAATATTGAAGGGTTGAAAACTATAGACACCTCTGTACACGTGTGAAAGTCGCTGTCTATGTTTCCCTCACCTGGTTTTGGGCGATGTTGTCAGCCACTCATCATGTTTCTCAAAAGTGATGAGATACGCAGCAATCTCCTACAGAGACAGAAAAGACAGAAAGGTTATATTGGTGTGTGTTCATTGCTGATAGCGTGTGTGTCACCGGGAGATAAAACATAACAAGTATTTCCAGATGACCTGCAGATGCCCAGAGAGAGTGTGTCGCTATCTGATTGCAATGGTGAGGTTTGGCGACTCTGATTGGTCACAGAGTAGCCAGTCAGGAGACAGATGCAAAGGACAGACCCTCAGGGCAAACAACCAATCACGCTCACCGACACACTGATGTCTCCCTCCATTGGGAAGGAAAAGCTATCTCCTTAATACACACATTCATGCTACATAAACACACTCACACACATACACACACACAGGGTGTGCAAACCTATAGACTAGCTGAAAGAGGGTACTGATAGGAAAAGTTTTCTTGAACTTTGCAGTTCCACAGTTTCCCGTCAGATAAAGCCTGCTCCTAACCTGATTCTTAATTCCTCCGGCTCTTTTTCATCTCCTCAGCCCTCCTCTCTTCTCCACACTGCTTTTTTTCTTCCACACTCATATGAATCTAATAAGGAAAAAGAAAGTTCAAGTCATACAGGTGCATTCTACCAAGAGCAGTGGAAAACAAAACGTCCACACACACACACACACACACACACACACACACACACACACACACACAAAAAAATGCACTAACAAAGACACACTGAGTTGCAGAAAAAGAGATGCTATTGTTTATATCGCCTGCTTTTTTGTTGTTCGCGCAATTCTGCCTTTTCTCTTTGCTCTGTGAACTTTCTCACCTCTGGTTTCCGGCTTCAAACATCACTCTCTATCTGTCTATCACTCGATCCAATCTCCCCCACTTGTTGTGAAAGACTATGAAATGTAAATTGTCCTCTTAAGGCAATCAGTGTTTGAAATGTGGCACAAAGCAAAAGTGAGGAAGACATCAACACTCCAGCAGTCCTTCATCAACCCCCAGATCAACAGTCTCCTCTCCAGACTTCCTTTCTCTTTCATCTTCTGTCTGTCTGTGTGTGTGTGTGTGTGTGTGTGTGTGTGTGTGTGTGTGTGTGTTTAGGTGTTTGTTCCAGTTTGGCATGAGAGCACTCCAGCTCGACACCGATCACACAAAAGATTCAGGACAGGAGGAAAAGCAGGTGAGAGGAAAAGAGAGAGCAGCTGGAAGGTGCTGGCACTTAGTTGGATTGTTTTTTTTAGTATCCTCCGTTCCATTCTCGCGTCAAACCCCCTGCTGTCTCATCCTAAATTTATAGAGGTGTTTATATATGTATGTGTGTGTGTGTGTGTGGGAGGGACTGGTATCACACCCTTAATAATTATCACTATCAAGCTGGCCGCTATTAATGTCTGCCTGTCTGAGACACATAAAGCAGCTCAGAGGCCTCCACACTGGCACATTTTTAGCCATAACTTGGCACAACAACACACACACATAAGCACACAAGGAGAGCCTCATTCATTTATGCATCTATTCATTAGCTGTGACAGGCAGCCACCTCTCCTCCTCCCAAACCACTCCGCAGCAAGTCAATATCCTATATGGCCTCCACAGCTCTGGCCAGGCACTCGGGCTCCCCTAGTGACTGTCAGCCAGTGGGAGGCAGGAGGAGAGAGGAGAAGAAGAGAGGAGACTAGAGGCTGGGAGAGACAGAAGGATGGGAGGATTAAGACGGAGGGAGAGAGACTTGCAATTAAAGGCCTGCCCCATAAGAGCCATTAAAAAGCTAGAAACAGAAGAGTCAGCTGAAACAGCGGCCTGACACACACTCTAACAAACCCCCCTCCAACACACACAGTCATGCAGCACACACACACTGCTACTCACTTCCTTAACCAGGGCACACACCCATGTGAAGAGTGACAGAATGGTGAAGGTCGATCCTCAGGAAGTTACAGTTATTGTCCCAATGGAAAAAAGTGATGGAGCGTTGTGAGCATGCTTGGTGACACACTGAACCTTCAGGAATACTGTGAGTGAGGGTGTGTGCATGTGTGTGTGTGAATGCATGTGCATTAGTTGTGTCAGACACATGGGCAGGGATGTAGATCCTTCTCCAGAGATCTACTCTAGAAACCCAGACGTTCTGCATGTCTGTATGAGTCTACATAATAATACATTACATCAGGCCCAGGTGAAAGCTATAGACACTTTTCCCTCAACACACACAAAATCCTGTCTCTCTGTGTGTGTGTGTGTGTGTGTGCGCAAGGAAGAAAGTGAGAAAGAGAGTTACTTAAGCAATATCTAACAAAGCAGAGAGCATGAGTGGGAAGTTAGATTGGAGCAAGCGCTGCAGTTGGGGAAATCAACCTCCCACTCACGCATCACTGAAACCATCTCCCTCCAAGAAACTGGTGGCATGTACAGAAAAGCAGACAGACAGACAGACACACTTGCATACACATAAACACACTCACTGGTCTCAGGGAGATTAATTCCAAGGAAAGGGAGTGGTCGCCGACATTGCAACAGACTCATGCGGGAGCTTTCCCAACGGAGATTCCATTATCAGGTCTGGCCACAGGCTACGCTACATTTATACTTTTCTGTTTGTGTGTGTGAAAGTATGAATGCACGTTTGAAGTCTAATGATGAGCATCACCCCGACAGAGATTTGGGGAAAACAGAGCTGTCTGTAACTGGAACTGTCACATCCATTCGAAGTGCCTGCAATGAAAGTTGCCGCTGGCTCACTACAGGAATCATTTGGCATTGAACAGTTTATTTTGGCAGAACAGGAGGTAACAAACTGAAGTGTCCTTTTCAACTACACAATCTATATCTGCTTTCCTCCTTGAGCATGGCAAGTCTTGTATACATGCGTGGGGGGAGAACTGCATTAGCATTACCAGGAGAGGTCTGCTGATGCTGTAATTTGCTCCTAAGCACCTCTACTGGTTCTCTCCTTCCCAGAACAGCACTGTCGGCATCTGATGTGGACAGACAATCTATCCAAAAGTGTCGTATGCTACCACTTTATTATTATAAATATCAGTAATTTGAAGCCTTTTGTTTCTTTTGTCTTTTAACTTTTCATAACTTCAACACATATTTTATGTAAATTAAACATAGAAATAAAATAAAAAAAAATTTGAACTGAAACCAAACCCAGTCAGAGTTGTCTGGGTGATGGAGTTGTGAAGTCCTGACTGACCTCTAAAATCCCCACTGACATTGAGAAATAGTTGCTTTTCTGAAAACTCTGAACTACTGAACTTTGTTATGACAAACAAACCAATTTGTGCTCTGCTTTGATACAATTGATTTAAAATCCTACAAGTCCGGTTTTTGAAATTAACAACATGTACTTTGGACATCTGACTTCCTAAAAGCATTTTATACCTCTGTAGAAAGTCATCTCCTTCTGATCGTCACCAGGTCACTGGTAACAAGTGGTAACAAGTCACTGAAGATAGATAAGGCCTCATGAAGAAAAGGATGCTAGACACATCAATAATGAACAACTATGGGCCTGTCTCTAAGCTCTCTTTTATGTCCAAGTTTATAGAGAAAGTTGTATTTAACCAGCTTAATTACTTCTTAAATGACATTGGGATTCTGGATAAATTCTAGTTGGGCTTCTGACCTCATCACAGCACCGAAACAGCTCTGGTCCAAGTCCTAAATGACATCAGGCTCAATACTGATTCTGGTCAAGTATCAGTTCTGGTTCTGTTGGATCTCAGTGCTGCGTTTGATACTGTAGATCACAGAATCCTGTTGCACAGGCTGGAAAACTGGGTTGGGCTTTCTGGACTGGTCCTTTACTGGTTCAGGGCCTATTTAGAAGGGCGGAGTCATTTTATTACGATAGGCAGCTATGAATGTGAGCGAGTGGCCATGACTTGTGGAGTACTTCAGGGGTCAGTTCTTGGACCTCTTCTGTTCAACTTGTATATGTTCCCTTTGGGTCAAATACTACAGAACTTTTAACACCAGTTATCACAGTTATGCAGACTGGATTACTGTAATTGTCTTTTAACTTCCCAAAAAGAGCATAAAACAGAGCTTTTACTGGGACTAAAAGATTTGAACACATCACACCAGTTTTAACATCTCCACACTGGTTTCAAGTCAGTTACAGGATAGATTTTAAAACCTGCTGATTGTTTATAAATCCCACAACGGTTTAGGACCAGAATACATCTGTGATATGTTCACAGAATGTAAACCAAGCAGAGCTCTTAGATCCAAAGGTTTAGGTCAACTAGTCCAGACCAGAAACCAGACCAGAGACCAGACCAGAGACCAGACCAGAGACCAGACCAGATTCCAGACCAGAGTCCAGACTAAACATGGAGAATCAGCAATTAGCTGTTATGCTGTAAACATCTGGAACAAACTTCTAGTAGAGACAAAACTTTCGCCAAATGTAAAAACTTTTAAATCAAGGTTAAAAGCTTTTCTTATCTCATTTTCCTATGAATGATATCTGCACGGTAACTTTTAATTAATCTTGCTTTTAATTATTTAAATCTAATTTATGGTTTTTTCTATTGCTGTCTTTTTCCTTTTCAACACCAGTATTAATTTTGATGCATTTATGTAAATCACTTTAAATGGTCTTGTCCATGAAATGTGCTTTACAAATAAACTTGCCTCGCCTCGCCTTTAAGGTGACTTTAATGATGACAACCAGCCCAATAGTGTGTCATTGGCTCAATATTCTTCTTACCTGGCTGATTAAAACGTGTGACTTTCATCATGGTGTTGGACAAAGAGTAACAACAGGGATAAATTTGTTGTGTCATACAGTAAAATGTCATCAAGTCTTTTGTTAACCAGGAGAAGTAATGTGTAGTATGTATTAAATTCCCAAACAGCCTCATTCCCTACTGTGCATTACTTTCAACAGCTCTTGTATTACCTCCACTGACTAATACGACTGCTTAATGCTGTTTCCATAACAACTGTTGCAAAGCTCCTGATCAGAATTCCTCTCAAGCTTGCCTTGTGTTTATCATATAAACACCTCATCACACACTGAGAAACACGCACACACACACACACACACACGTATGTACAAATATGGCCATAAAAGACTTGTACACGCATGCATACAAATGGGCCAGTAATACATAAAGTCACTTGGGTGAAGACGAAAAAATAAATGAAAACATCGCTTGTCACTGTTATTTTTCTTCTCTCTCATTCTCTTGGTGATACAAAATGTACAGGACCAACACACTCCCGAACAAATACACACCTTAAATGCTGGCATATCAGTGGACAACAAGGTCAGACCTTCAGCGGAGACCTAGTTAAGAAACAGACATGTGTAACACGTTCGTCTCTGTCACACTGTGTTCATGCACATGCAAAGACACGCAAAACCACTTCATGATATCCAAAAATCCTTGCCATGTCAATAATAGGGCATGGTGGGATGCACAGGCATGACAGAAACTACGCACATCCATATGCAAAGGCCCACAGGGGCTTGATCTCTGATGTGTCTGTATGGAGGCTGCCGCCTACATGAAGGATGGCTTCATAATAAGAAAGTGACTCTTGCCTCTTCCTCTCAGTTTCTCCTTTTAGTTTGACCCCTTTACTTTCTCTCTCCTCCCTCCATCTTACCTATTTTCCCCCTCTCATCCCCAAATTGACAGAGGTCCAAACAGTGAAGGTGGCCACGCACACGCACACACATATGCACTCAAAGTACAGAAAGCTGCACAAAGTCCTTTAGCAAAGACTTGAGAGCAAGGAAGAGTGAGCTTCAATCCACCGGGGGAACATCAATCATATTTTTCTAAAGACTTCCCCTCTCTGGCGTACCTTACCTGTCCTCTTCCTCTCGCCTTGTATTTGCATTTGAGGAGACGGCCCCCTCTCTCTCAGCAGGGAAGGGTGAGCACATCAAAGACGGCAACAGGTGTGTGGTGTCAAACACAATGCCGGGATGCCCTGCTGCGCACGGATAAAGCTAGACAGAGTCCTCAAAAACTCCAGTAAAGTTAACCAGAAGAGGATGCACACACACATGCACACAAACAGATGTAAATTTTGGAGTTCTAATTATGAAGGTAGCTTTGCCAGTGTGAGGTGGAGGAAGACAGAGAGGTAATGTGCTGTCAGTGTGGTGGTGAGATATTTTAATAAAGGGGTCTCCAGTGGTTGTGTTAACCCCTGCCTAAGCCCGCTGTAAGTCAGTCCTCCCTCTGAGGCTCACCTCAGCAACTGTTGATGTTATAGTGGCTGAGGAGGCTTGGCTGGCTGAGGAGAGATGGAAAACCCGAGATGCAAGACTAAAAGAGGGAGACGGGGGGTGAAAGAAAGTGTATGCCACCTCTCATTGGCATAAATACTTGTTTACAACAAGACATAAATTGGCACCCTGTCAGTCAGTCTCTCTAGTTCTCTCTTTTCTAACTCCCTTCCTCTATTTCTTTTCTGTCTCTCTCCTTCTTCTCTCCCTCTGTGCTGCTAAGCGTATTATAACCCTCCCTGGTTCAGCCCTCTCTCATTACCATATTCTAATTACATTCGTTAAGGGGAGCATTTGGGAGTTTAATGAATAAATTTGAAAGATGGGTCTCTGTGGCGATCTTTAGGTTTGTCTCCTCCTCAACCAGCTAAGGAAGGGCACGTATGTGCTCGTGTGCGTGAGAGTTTGAGCACCTGTTCGGTATGCGTGTATATGTGTGTATGTGTGTGTGTGTGCTCTTGGTAAATATCACTGTAGCTCAATTTTCAGTAGAAACAAACAAATCTAGTTAACTCATAGGGCTCATGTGGAGTCTTCTCTCCTGGAAAAAAATCAATTCAGAATTCTGTTTGCTCCTGCCAAATAAAGATTTCATGTCATTCGTTTGTTGTGTTAAAAAAATTGCAGCCACCCATGTTGAAGCCATGCATATTTAACTCTACTCAAACCACAGAAACAAACTGATAAAGACAACACCAAATTGCACTTCTACAAATTGTCTGCAATTTACAGATTTACACAGACAACAAACCCCGAAGGCTTAAGAACAAGAGATGGGCAGGTGGAGCCAAAACAATCTTAGGCTATAGTTAGCATTAAATCAACCCCACCACATGACAGGCTTCCACTGTTGAGCGGTTTTGATTTGTCTCTGCCTGGAACGAAGCCCTGGGCGCTAGACCTGCACTCACTCTTTCAGGGTATTGCAAAATGTGATATACTTCTGAAATGGTTTAATAAAACATTGCCAAATACATTCTTAACTCTGATGATTGCCAGCTTGTGCTTCAAGGAGTTGAGAAGTCAATGTGCAACACTCATCACTGGCCAAGAAAAAAAGCTAATCAGTTGATGTGCTTTAACATGACCACCTGCGTGTGATTGCTGACAATTAACCAATATCAAAGCAACAAAACAAAGGTGAAAACATCTAATTGAATTCCTTCCCAAAAGAATTCATTTGTACTGCAACTGCTTTGCTTTAAAAAGTTGGTTTTTTTCTGTTTCTCAAGTCCCAGAACAGGTTTTTTCATTTTTATGTTGACTTGAACAGAAGCATGAGCACACATTGGGAGTCAGGATAATTTGGGCTGTGTCTTTATTGCATTTTATGGTAAAACATATGGGTTTGTTTCATTTGGAATCCAGCTGCAAACGAGCTGATACATCCTGAAATTTCTCCCCAACTTTTAGTTGTTTGGAGCCACTGCATGAAGGAGTGTCTGCAGTCATCCATATCTAACTTTATACATGTACTGATGCCATAAGTATCTAGTGAAAAATATTCTTGACGTTAATTGTTTGTAAGTGTGTGGTATCATCATCCAAAGGGCTCCTCTTCACACAGTGTTTGTGGTGGTGATGCATCATGCACGGTGGAGCCCTGTGTCATCACCTTCTCTTCAAGCACTGTGACTCATGCAGTGGGCGCCAAAGAATGCACGCTATCTTTAACTTTTCCCTCTTTACAATGTAAGATACATGTATATAAATAAAAAAAAGAGAGAAGAGGATGAGAAATAACCAACATTTGTGCAGCTTAGACGAGACAGCAGGCATATCAGCTTGCCTATGGGAGACATTTTGTTTGCTTTCTTTCTAGTTGTTTTCCATCCATTAACTGCATATAGCTCTGGCAAAGCTATCTAATAATTGCTAATTTAATGCACTTTTAGAGATTGAAAAGGAGACAGACATCAATCATTGCCTTCTGGGGCTGTCCTGGTAACTTTCCACCTCATATGAACTGTAATGGACTGTGACTTTCTAGTTCAACATGCAATGACACCTTAGAGCGAGCAGAGACTGTAGCTGCGAGTCTCAGTGAAAAAGTCATGCTGATGTTGGGCAAAGTATGAAGCAAAGTATTCTAGCTGGCAAGCTTCCTATACACATTCTTTCAGAGCATATGCTGTCACTGTGCTTTCCATGTTTGCTGTAGCTGGGAGAAAACACTTCCACAGCTTAGTGATCTAATTGGGCTTTTGTTCCAAGTATTACAGAGCCATTTCAACTAAATTGCATTGTTGTTAGCAACATCACTTTCAAATGCGCCGCTGATTGAATGGACACTACTTTCAAGCTTTAGATTCTTGGTAGACATGCTAGTGAGCCAAGTGAGACACAAAGCATTAAGGTTTCTATACTACTCCCATCTACTGCTGAATACTCCACACATACACAATTAAACATACCAATTGCTCTGCTTGTATGCAAATGCAGCATCAGTATTCCATATATAGTTTCCTCCTTTGAGTCCAAAATGATGGATGATATATTACAGCTGAGCAGGTCTTAGACTAATGACACAGCTGCATTACAGCACGGACCTTAGTACACAGCTAATATTGTAGATGGAGACAGAACACTCTCACGCAGACACATACACACAAATGCCACCTTGTTTAATCCCCGGGAATCAGCAAAATTTGATTACCATGACTTTTACAAACACACTCCATATGAGAGTAGACAATCCATGCATCAGCGAGGCATAGGAGGGAGCGGGAAGAAGAGGAGGACAGAGACAAGCAGACAGAGAAATACGTGATGCTACAACATGCTGCAGTTTGAGGACTCTTGATATGCACTTCTAAATAGAACTGCTCAGATGTCATAATTTGCACTGAAGGTGCAGCACACACAATAACGCACAGCAAAGACGTCTCACCCTATATTTAAGTAAATGTGAAAAAAAGCATTTTTGCCAGAATATGTCCCAAGTTAAATCTTGTCAATGTGTTCATTTTTAGGATAATGTTAGTGGAAATTGCTGGTCGCAGCATTATGTGAGACGCAGTTCTTTCACTGTGCTGATGTGATGTTCTCGGCAGCCAGTTTACGCTTTAGACTTCTGCCATTAAGCCAGATACTAACCAAAAGCTGAACATAATTTTAAACATGCCAAAAGCAGTTTACACATATCTGTGAGGTCTTCTCAGTTTGTAATCCAGATTAAATACCTAAAAGATAGTTTATTTTCTCTGGCTTTCAACTTCTATATTTGGTCTGGAGCATGTCTTGGTTTTAAGCAAATTTTATGTACATGAATGTCTGTATTTCAGTGCAAATGTTTAGTTTTTCTCATACTGCAAACTTTGCTTGTATGATGTTGCTGCAAAGCACCAGACTTTGTTTTATGTGAGCTATATGAATAAACTTGATTTGATTTGAAAATGCCCACAATTGTCAATACCTAAACTCAGACAAGTACGCGGATCGTTCACATTTACAACTTGATATTTCTTTTTTCTTTCTTCAAATATAAAATGAGCAAACAGATGCTAAGAGATAATGAATCAAAGTGCATCTCCACCACAGCTGTCTGGAATTATGTTATTATGATGTTGTATTTCTGCTCTAAAATGAATAACATTTAACACGCACCACGTCTTCAGTTTACAACTACATATTCTTACCAGATTTAATTAAAAAAGAAGCTGCAGTCTACAAGTAGTCATCAGTGGGTTGGAGCTTATGAGGTCAACATACTCATATCCTGAAACGATCTCCTATGAACAAAGCTAACAATCTCAACTCACATCAGCTTTACGGGTCATAAACAAATGTGGTCCCCTTTCAACTTTCTCACAAAAGATGTGCGATTTCATTGCTTCAACAAAAGCTGAGTTTGGGCCTTCTTAATGAAACATTAACTCTTCTTGTATAAGCTGTGAGACAGGTAGTTAATAATCAAATGTGCTAACTTTAAAGACGCAACTGTGCATGGAAACCACAGATGTATGCTCATCTGAAATATATCTGACAAATTGTGTTCTTTAATCATGAATATTATGCTGCACTTCAGAAGTGAGTCAGGCTTCATATGCATATCTGCTCAGATACTGAGAGAAAAAAAAAGCAACAAAAAAACAAAGGATCTGTAGGGAGTAAAACCACATCAGACCAGAAAGATACTACCAGTGCAGAAACAAATCCAGTGAAATGCACATTGAATTCATACTGAAGGGAAAGAACATGAGAGCTACACCACAGTACAGAAGTTACTGATCTGTTTGTTGTTTTGGTGTTACACAGCTGTTGTGATACATATTTGCAAAGGCTTAGCCAAGCCATCAAAGTGATTTTTAGATACATCAAATAAATAAATATAATTCAAAAGTTGTTGTCCAGTTTTGAGTACAAGTTATAGTATCATGCATGCTACTGTAATTCCAGCTCATTATCGTTGAGTACATATCTGCATACTTCATACTGAGCAAGCAATGCAAAATGACTTGTGTAAAACTCACACAGTTGTCTACAGATTGCTCAGTGCACACATTATTGTAGAGCAGACTATGCTGAATAATTTTGTACCAAGAGAGTGTCAAACCATGTAGATCTTATAGCCAGATTATAACTGAGCTGTCAATCAAGTATGGTGAGAAGAATTTACAGATATTTTATATAATTCATCCATTTAGTTATTATTTTACACTCTGTCAAGGTTTTCTGCACTCCTTCTATAAAACCTAAAATTATCAGTTTGCCTTTCAAAAACATGATGTATGAGAGTATGAAATATCTACTGATTCCAGAAATCCTGAACTGGCATATTCCTTACTAGTCCCTACGCTCCAGCTATTACCTAGTCAGAAAAAAGAAGCGCTTAGGAAAAAAACTCATTGAAATCAAAAAGGTTCCAGCACAAGTTGTGCTTGATTTGCAGTTTGCTGCTGTGTTTATAACTCACATTCATGTGGGTATACAAACATACAAAATTTCCTGGTGGTGCTTAAAAATATATTTAACTTCCGAACAGAGAAAAACACAAAGTTATCAAAGTTAGATAAAGTTATACAGCTATCAAGACAAAGCTCTAGACATAAAGTAGATTTCCCCGAATAGGATAACAAGGATTGTATGTGAGTGCAAATACATACACTCACATACACATCTCAATGCTTTATCTGCCTCCAATGAATTAAATCTAATTCACCCAAGACTCGGATATTACAGAGGTTCTACGAGGGGACATTTATGGAAACAAAAAGTATTGTCTCTGCAGAAGAGTCTGGCTTCTTATTAAAGCAGTCTGCTGGTCATTCACGTCCTTTTTGTTGGGCTTGGATTCAAAGCAAGTTAAAAATCCCACAGACACACACACACACACAATCAAGTGTAAGCACGTCCACACCACCCCCACACTCACAGTAACACATTCTCACTGTTTAATATATTTCTGTGTCTCCAGTTAACAATATTTTGTGTCAAATTATAGTGGGCAAGATAAATAGTGGGTCTGTGTAACGTGGAGAAAATAGAGCCAGAGGAAGATGCAGTGCTTCTAGTTGGGTAGGAGGACACAGGAGAGGAGAAGAGAGGGTAGGAAAGCAGAGGAAAGAAAAAGAGAGGAAAGTCAACACTAAGTCACACCTCAGACACCTGGATTTTATCGACTAGACTTGTAAACCAGGTTAATCCCAGTTTCTTGTGAAGTCCATACTTGCTGAAAAATCTGCTCGAATGAAACTCAGTGAAACACTGAAACACTGATCCCAACAATCCAAAAATCTAAAACCCTTGCACACAGACCGGCCCATTTGCAAATAAAAAGCTTGCTGGATAATTATTTTTCATTATATTGTTGAACAAAAAAAGTCTGTTTAATTCTGTGAATTGATGACATTTGGGTTCATGGAGTCAGTTTGATGCGGCTGCCTGGAATTTGAGTTGAATATATAAGTCACAACAGACACAAAATGATGTTTGGTGTTAATTGGGCTATGCTTGGCTCAGGGAGAGATGTAGAGAAAGACAAAGAGGAGGAGAAAAAGATGGAGGGAGGGAAGAGAAAGAGCCTGGAGGACTAATTAGTGATTATAACTTGGCACTCTCCAAACATAAAATATTTCTCAACTCAGAAGACAGAGAAATAATTAAAAATAAAAGAATAGGAATCAAATACATGGAGCTGTGAAATAACCCTCTGGTCTCATATACGCACATCTGTGCATGTAGACACATGTAGGCATGCATGTGTGCATGTGTGAATGTGCACGCTGCCTCTTTTTGCCCCGTCATTAAATTCTGCTTTACTCTGGTAAACGGCAGCAGCACGGGGCTCAATGTCAGCCGCAGAGGTTACAGCCGTAGGCAGGCTCTGGGAGACCCGCACACATGCGCAGGCATGCACACACATGCACACGCATGCACACAATGACATGGATAAACTAAATCTCCCCTCATCATTTAATCCAGAAAATGCATAAGAAGCACATCCACGTTAGTTTTTTAAAATACATGTTTTTGGTAAATTTCCAAAGGTGTGTAATTATTTTTACGTGTTTGGAAATTTTCCAAGAGAATGCAGTGTGAGCTTCTCACCGCTCTGTGTCTGAGTGTGCGGGACGTTAAAAACTCACATATCCGCATCATTAATCAAGTTCACCATCAGATAAAATGAAACATAGTGGCCTGCAACTGGCTGTCTGCTTACTGCCGCAACCTGCGTTTCCTCGTCTTTTCTTTGCATTTTTTTCTCACAGCTTGGTAAGTGACATTATCCCTCTGTTGCAACTTCTTCACCAGATATTTCTGCCTTTACAGAAATACCACTTCATAAAAAACAACTTATATCTGTTAAATGGCTCACAAACACTAATGACATGAATTATAAATGAAAAGTTTTGTTTAGTCGCAGAATCATAGCTCCCAAAAGAGGCAACAAATTGCAAGCTGACTTCTTTTCTTGGGAAAAGTATCTTTTGTCCTCCACCAGTTGTTGTTCTCATCTCTCATGCATGATTGACATCTCAAGCACACACACCAACTGTCATATATTCAATATCGCCTCCAGTTCACTGCAAAATCTTGAATGGTGTTTATGTCACATATGAATCATCGATCATACTATTAGCACAATTACTAGCACACGGATACACATATAATCTGTTACCATGGCAACACCTACAAAAAAGCAGCGCACAAACACACAAAATAGAGGCAATTGTCTAAAACATGTATGGCTTTTGATCCACCTCTCATTCAAGCATGTTGCTGTCATGAAGCTGCACAGCCAGACATGAGTGTGTATGTATTGTCAGCTAATCTGCCTTCGCACCATATGGTGGCCAACGTATCACAACAAGCGCTACAAAGAAATACTGCATGTTTCATAGCATAATATATACACGATTTATTATTAATAGTAAGTAGCAGCTTCTCACGTTGGTGTTACTATTGAGCTGAGCAACATGTGGAGCAGAGTCAAACGCAGATGACATGCATATGTCTGTTTGGGATGAAGAGTCTGCAGCAACCGTTCGAGAGTTGCATCATTTCAATCATAGCTGGAGATGCTCTGAAGCTAGAATCCTTTAAAATTCACATCGAACCACACCGTCATATTCACATTTGCACAATGTCTGTTTGCATGACTGGTAGCTTAAATTTAAGATCCCAGTCTGGGAAAGTCAGGATGTGATGGGTCCCCACAACAATAGCCAAATACTTTTATCAGCTTGACTCCCAGGACTATATATTTAGTTTTTTGCTCACATTTGAAAAAGTTTTGAAAGTCTTCTTATTGAAGTTGCTGCTAAAACCAAGCAAGTAATTCCAGATGAGTGGAAAACACAGGCTACATCATCAGTCTATCTACCTGAGTGGGGTTTGTTATCTAAAACACGGCCAATGTCTATTACCATGGACAGATACACATACACCCCCAATCTATTATTGAACAAAAGGCTCACGCCTCCGCTCAGCCCTTCAGGGAGGAATCCATCCCTCCATCCCAGAATAATTTCACACATCAGTAGATACACAAAAGAGAGAGAGAGAGAGGGGAAGAGGAAGGAAGAGAGAAGAGGACGAAGAGGAGGAGGAGTGAAGGGGACAAAGTATGCATGGGGTCACGGCTCAGTGTTTCTGGGAGACCAAAGAGTCCTGGGGAGCCATGCGTGACAAAACAGAGATCAGAGGATCATACATAATCAAGCACACGTATACACACAAACACCTCTGCAGACACACATGGAGAAAAAGTCAAAAGAAAATTTGTAAAGAATGAATTGGAGCTTAATCTGAGTTATTCTCCTCCAAACAGAATGTTAGTCTCGTTATCTCTCACATAACCACAAAAACTAAGAATACTACAAAATGTGTACAACTCACAAGGAGTACAAACTGATGTACATTATTGTAATGATTCTATAGGAATGTAGGAGATTAAATGTATTTTACACAAACACCTGAAGGCATCTTAGTACTTGGCATTCTGAGCACATCATTTGCTGAAGACACATCGCCACACATGAGCACCATCTAGACCGTAACTGTATTACATTCTGAGCTAATACACAAACACAGACACACACTGAGAGGATTTGACTGGTCTGATAAATTGAAAGCTTCAAATGTGACAGCTGACTTGACAGGTGACGGATGACTGGTCTGAATGTTTCACATCTAGAAATGTCCTACGTTACAATGTTTGGTGGGTACACAACAAAATTTTCTGAAAATTTATGATAATATTGTTTTTCTATGTGCTTCTGCGGTAAATTAGAATATTTATTAGAATATTTGCATTGCAGAGTTTAAAACAAATAAATAAAAGGAAAAATTGATTTGTTAAACGTACAAAAGAATTAAATGCAGCCATATAGAGCTCAGCATTTCCCCAAAGACACAAACGCGTAAGCAAGAACACATACACAGATTAAAATGCATACAAACACTACATGCGTGGCATTCATACGGATGTCCCCCACCAAGAAAGTCCCAAAAAGGAGAAGCGGGAGACACAATGGAGTGTTTAAGTATGCAGAAAACTTTATGCCTGGTTGGAAGAAGAGCTTTGAAGGAATCCGCTGAGGGACACCCAACCTCCCCCTGAACTGAGTCTGTACCTTCTCATCAGAGAAAGCCACGTAGAAGAGTGTGTGGTGAATGTGGGTTTGGGATGGGGGTGTAAACACGGTGAGCTACAGAGAAGGTGGGTTGCTAAAGAGGAGGCCAGTGGAGAGTGGCGGGGAAAAAGGGTTGGAAAACAGGCAGCAACAAGCTGTGTTGTGTACCAGTGCTCCTGGTTTAGCCGAGGCGTGGAGGTCCCTAACCAACTGTGGTCACGTTGTTCTGCATCGCACACACTCCTTATTCATGGGAACACACTGTTCAGAAGGAACCATGCTTAACTCTCAGTATGACCTTCATTGAGATGGATTGCATGAAAAATTTAATGACTTTCCTGCGAGAAAAACCACAGGCCAAATCAGCTTTGTATTGCATAATAATGCTGGATCTCGTAATCAATAACACAAACACACAAACACACATCGGTAATGGAGTGCACAGCCTGCACATGGAGAAAATGTCTCAGCAGAGGCCAACCACATCACAATGGGTGGAGCAAACCACCAGGGGAGAGCTGCACCATGCATAAACAAGGAGTTATTGACGATAAATGCCTGCATCCATTTCCACCAATCAAATATTTTCCAAAGCTAACAGCTTAAGTCTAGAACATGTGTATGGAAAGCTTTTAACACTCCAGAAGTTTAGCTCTGGGTCATCTTTGGTCAAAAATAAAGTGTTGTCTCAAGCTTACTTGGCTCCATTTTAGGTTTGACTACATGTCTGGAAGCGAAACTTCAATAATCTGTTCATGCTGCAAATATGATGCTAACCTTGCCCCAGGACAGGGCTGCCTCAGCCTGATATTAATGAGGAGTAGCTATGTGCATGTGAAAAAAAATGAAGTTATACAATTTGTGGAACTCTGAAGAACTTTAAAACGCCTTAAAGATACTCATACTTTCCTTATTTGGTATTCAGAAATCATCTGGGTCACAGCTATTATTGATTATTCCTGACGCAAAATCTCTGACTTTTTCCTAAATATCTTCTGGGATCGCTTTACACACTGCAACAAAAGTATCTTTTCAGAGTATAACATGAATCATACAAAAACAATTAGGAATCAAAAGCTACAAGAAAACCAACAGCCTTGTATGGTTGCATAGCAACAATGTGAGATCCACTTAACAATCTTCTTTGTCACAATATCAGACGAAATTGTCAACTTGCTGCAATTTGTTTCCAGCTTCATTCTGACATCGCTTTCACTATAATCGATTTCCTGGCAGAGGGCTTTTGATTTCCCCGAACCCATCCTCCTGGATTTATCATCATTTCAGACTGACACAAACGCATAGCCATGCCAACATACCTGTTTGGACAGACTTTTAGCAGCGTTACGAAGCAAAGAAACCGTAACGTGTTCCTCCATTTGATGTTTGTTAGCCATGCATCAGGAGTGCCAACAAACAGCAAATACTGCCCATTTAAACAGCCCTGTCACATTGTACAGCTTCAAACACGATACAACAGCTTGACAACAGCATTAGTCCAAGTCATGCCATTAATTGGCTCAACATTTTTTTCTGCTGTAGTCATTAGATTGCATGTTTTTCAGAGCAACAAAAAAAGTTCTTTCATGTCACACTGCCAGAAGTAATCAGTCAGCTTGATGAAGGGGATTAATTTAAAGGTCTGGACTTAGTCATCACTTCAAGTTCCTTCAAAGACCAACATGTTGCCATGTCAAAACAAAGAGTGGCACTATTTGACCAACCATGGCCCTTTTTTTGTTGTTGTTGTTGCCCAGCAAAGGAAAATTTTAATCTCTGTCCTCATTTCTTTAGACCCAAAAGCCTGTGCCTCCATGACTAACACAGAGTTGTGTGTGTGTGTGTGTTTGTCTAATATATGGGGAATTTTGGGCACAAATTTTGCATACAGATTTTTTTCTATTTCCAAGTGTCACAGTTTTAGGATCCACACTGAAAAGCCTGTTGTGCTTGTTTACCTCCTCTTCATCTCTAAATGTGACATTATTTAGAGATGAGTCACCCGCAAAAGAAAAAAGAAGAAATGCAGCTCATCTCTCTGTCACAGATATTCCCTTTTGAGTGTCTCTCTATCGCTCTCTCACCTCGTTGGTGTTCCAGCGATGGCGCTCCTTGGGCAGAGAGGAACATTTGGGTAGACACTCCAGCAGCTTCTTAGGAAGGTAGATTTTTAACTGGCCTGGCTCATCTGAAGTGGAAGGAGGAAGCAAAAGGAAGATTAAGCAACAAGAGGAAAGACAAATCACAGACATTGTGAACAGAACACACCAACTTTCCAGGAGACAACAAACCTCTGTTGCATTGCTTCCTAAATGGCATAATTTGACCATAAGCAAGTCAATTAGGTTTGTTGTATAAAAGATTTGTTCAGCTGCATGAAATAACAAGCTTTAATTAATTTTGGTCCATCTTGTACTCCAGCGGGATGTTTTTGTCAGAAAGACAGCTGAGAATTTTTCTATTTTTTTGCGTAGCAGCAAAAGGAGATGTCAGGGCTGAGAGTTTGAATGGCTCTGAGAGCTTGTCACTCCTAATTGTCTGCGTAGATCTGTCATCCAGGTAATAGCAATTCAAGTGCTACAGTAGAAAGCAGCTTTCTGGCTCTTGAACCCGGGCTTTCATTGATGAGCGGACGGCAGAGGGCTGTTGGATAAGAGATAAAACATCCTCAACCACAAGCAAAAATCTTTCCTATTTAAGAAGTTACATTTTTTTTTTATAATTAATAAATGTACCAACTGTGTGTCACTTTTCAGTGGCATTGCTTGCTAGAAATTTGTTGTGTACAAAAATAATGACAACTGTCTAAAATGTAATGCCCCGAGGGAGCTGCAGAGCTTCTGCTACTGGGCATCAGGTGGGGGGGCACCTGCCGTCTAACCAGAGACAAAGGTGGAATAAGGAGAATCCATTAGCATACATCATCCATGCATTTGGGGTTGGGTTGGTAAAGATAACGGCCAATCACCTGGGCATTTTTTATCCGCTTTAAAAGCACCGTTCTCCCCACAGCTTTACACAAGCTGTTTGGAAATAGAGTGGAGAATCCCAGAATAGCTGCTCCTGTGAGGAAACTATTTTTGTAGAGGACTTGGAGAGTCACAAGCTGTGGGCAGGTGATGTTTAATTCCAGGTTCAAATTGTGTCTCTGGACTTACTGACGGTCCTGGAGGGCAACAAATCACTATATTATTTGGAATCATATTGAGCCAACACACAGCTTGGCGAGAAGCTGTTTTGTTTCACTTCACTGGCATCACTTAACTTGAGTGTAGTTATATGCTATATTTTCCCATGTTTAAATCCAGCACGGATTCTGCTGACAACTGCCTTCGCTATTGCCAACACAACCTATACTAATAATAATGTTTTGGAAAGAACTATAAGAGTGACTTTCTTTTAAGAGCAAAACTGCTCAGAGTTGCTGAATTACCAGTAAAAACTACACTTCCTGTGCCTTTTCTCCTACAACACAGCATGGTGAACCACCCAAAGGTCAGATAAAACCAGGTAAGGTAGGAAAAAAATAAATGCAACTGAATAAAGATAGACCCCCTAGTATTAGTGTGTCCGTGTCTGAGTGAGTGCCCAACGGGTGTGCTTCTCAGAAGTCAAAGGAAGCAAGCATTAAAAGGTTTTTGATAATCATTTGAGTCGAGGACGTCTATTCATGATTCCCCTAGGAAGACAGGAATTATACTCTTCCTGGGGGCTGATGACAGAGCAAGAGAAAATAGAGATAAGTCAGGTTGGAGTGTCAGAAGAGACACACTTTATAAGGGAAGAAATTTAGGAGAAGAAAAAGATTGAGAAAGTAATAACTTGTCAAGGACTAGAGATGTAACAAGGTAACAAACACAAAAGAAAGATGAACCATAGAAGGACAAAATTTGGGTTTATGTGTGTGTGCTCATAAGAGAAGGTTTCTGAGCGTGTGTGTTTGTGTCTGTAGGAAGTGTGTTCAGGCACGTATGCTCCCCCTAATCAATTATGCATTTATTAATAGAAGGCCTGAGAAGACAGAATTTCAAACAGCTGAACTGTGCAGCAGCTTAGTTAAACAGCTGAATGGTGCAGCTTAGTTAAAGCCTAATTTCTTTTTTAGCAGCGCTCCAGCCTCTCTGCTATGAATGCCAATCAGCGTTTAAACCCCACCCCTCCTGGCTATAACCCCCTTCCTTACCCTGCTGTTCTGAAGAATTCTCATCAGAGCCTCGTCTTTGAAATGTACCAGAACCACCAGATCAAACAAGCCCATTGCACATGCGCGGGCACGCACAAAAACACCAGCGCACACACAGACTCACGCATGCTCATACATACAAACAGACCAACACGTATACGCATGCACAGAGCCTGCGGATCAAAGAGCACACATCACTGTATTTGTCCTGGAGTAGCTGTGACCTTGGTACCATAATCCCTTTCAAAGCACACCTTCATGGACACGAACGTCATCTTAACTTGTCCTCACATTTGTTCTCCCTGCTGATGAGGAATGAAGGACCAACTTTGCAGATTTCTTGAATGCTGATGAGTTTTCACACCCCAAAGAGAGTTGTGACTTGTATTTTTAACAATCCCAAAACACCGACCCAGACACACACACAAATTTATATAT
>JBAMHX010000004.1:26635390-26649343 GCA_037177515.1 Pseudomugil tenellus
TTCCCTTGGGTGTTTTTTTTCTTTTTTGGTGGGTGTTTGATGTTTTCAAACCAAAATTTTGAACCAGGCTTTGGGAAAAAAAAAAAAAAAAAAAAAAAAAAAAAAAAAAAAAAAAAAAAAAAAAAAAAAAGGAAGCCAGTGCATTATTCTCAGCTTGGCGATGTTTTTCAGGTGACTGAGTAAGCGAATTAATATGTGCATCTGAAGACAATGCAGGGTCTAGAACAACACTTAGATTCCATACTGAAGGCTTAATAAGTGATCCAAGTGGGCCGAGACTTTCTGCAATCTGAGGAAAAAACCTATCTAAAGGGAAACAAACGCTGGTGTTTTATTAGTTAAAAAAAAGGTGCTAATTTCATAAATTTATCTTTGCATTATTCTTTGTTTTATTCTGACAGTACTGATAAAAAAATCATAAATTTATTTCATATATATATTTATTTATATATATATATATTTATTTCATATATATATACTTTTAAAATGATCATACAACCCCCTTAAACCCCCTTAAATTCTCTCCTGACCCCCTATTTTGGGAACCCCGCCCTTATCCACTTATCTCCTCCTAAGGGGGCAGGACCCCCTCTAATAAGCTCATGTGATTCTTTCTGGGGGACGTTAAATGCCCCATGTTGGAACGAAATGATATGAAAATGTTGAAAACCACAGTACTAAACAATTATCTCAATTTCTTATTTGATATTTTTGTACACAGCTTCTTCCGTTACGATGCTCTGAAATCTTCTTGTTGGTAAAATGTATAAGTCTGTATAATTCCAATGTATCAGTTTACCGTTCCTCCCCTTTCAGAACTGGCTGGTTTGGCACTGTGGTAGAATATGGAGCAGAGAGGAAGATCAGCCGACACAGTATTCTGTCAGCCACTGTCAGCATCGGTGTCCCACAGGGGGTCACACTCAAGATCAAGTATGAGCACCCCCAATATGTGACCTTACTCTTCTTTGTGTCCTTGTAATTGTTCAACGTATGCATTTAAACGTGTGCTGGGGTTTCTGTGCAGGTTGGCGCGTGCCAGTCAAACATACCTGTTTCCAGTCCACCTGACAGATCAGCTGCTGCCCAGTGCTGTCTTCTATGCCACTGTGGGGCCTCTGCTGGTCTACATGGTCGTCCACAGATTAATCATCATCCCATATACACAAGCTCAGAAAGAGCAGTGAGTACAAGTCCTCTCCTTCATTCAGATTCAAGCTTATTTACAGTCATGATAAACATTAAATGAAAGTTTAGACATTATTCTGAGATAATGGTCTTTGCAGAGTAGCAAAGATTGCTGTATTTATTTTATTTTATTTCTGCAAACTGAATGTTGGATCAAACACCTGTTTGTCGAATAAAAGAAACTCCACAGCCCACATTTTAGCTCAAATTTCTGATATGGATGTCGAGTCTTCCTTTTCACACTCGGCTCTCATCAGAGAGTGAATCCCAGTGGGTGACTGTTGATGTCATCTTTTTCTGTCTGTGACTCTCAGAGAGCTGGAGCTGCAGAGGAAGAGCTCAGCCACAGACATCGCCAAAAAGAAGCAGGAGGCAGAGTCTGCTGTGAGTGCTCGCATGCAGAAACACATGAATTCATTGTGTGTGAGGAATAATTGCTCATTGTCTATAAGTTCAGTTTTACTCATTATGAACTCATGACTGAATTTCAAAAGTCCCATAATGTTCTGCTCCCCTCCACCCCTCCTCTATCTGTTTCCCTTTGGCTCCTCTGCAGGTTTTGCTGATGCAGGAATCTGTGAGGAGAATCATAGAAGCAGAGGAATCCAAAATGGGTGAGGACACACACACACACACACACACACACAGAGAGAGAGAAAAGAAACTGAAGCTTTTTCAGTTTGTGGCCAGTAAAGTAAAAATCCAAATGCATAAGTTGAATATATATGTCGATGTTGTTGTCACCTCTGCATTATTACGTATTTTGTGGATTCAGGATCCAGTTCATCTGACGCCCGTCATCTAATGCTTATCATGTGGTCATGCAACAGTTTACTTTATCATCACAAATGAAATATCTTTTGTATTCGGTAAAATATTTCAGTGTGTCTGGGTTTCTTGGTGTCCTAAACATATTTCACATCCACAGAAGAGCCTGGAAGTTGGTAAAGTCGATGAAAACTGGTGCCTGAATTAGGGCTCAGCGATATTAACCAAAATTCATATTTGAATATTTTTTACCTGAATCTGGCGATGCTTATCTCAATGTAACCAAAAGATGTTTCTAATTAACAGCTTCAAGTGCTAAACATGCTTTTATTAAGGCTAATTTGCATTTAAACAGTTAAACTGACATTAAAGTAGCTTTATATTAAATTTGTCCTGAACTTTAATAGTTGAGAAACACTTTTCAATATGCAGATGTGCAAAAAGAAAAAAGCTTTTAACTCAAAAAAGCTATTTTTATATAAACAGTATTTCCTTACTTGTGAAAAAGTCAATACATTTGAAGATCTCAATGCACTGGTTCAGCGCTAACCTAAAAATGACTTAACATATGTGTACTTAAAGTTTTGGAATAAAAATAAATAAGACATGGCACGATGTGATTAAAGATCTAAAAATACCTCAAAAACAAGCTGTTATTCAGCAGACTGGGGGAAACTGAAAACAATTCAGCCTAGTCAAATATTTTCAACCAATAGGAATCACTCTAAAGGCAAAATTAGCTCTATCCTGCAGTGTCACAATGGAAATCATGCCAACTTCTATGTAAGTAAAGGTTATATAAATCTTCTTAAGCCAGTTCATTACAAAACACAAAATAACATATGTGCATAGCAGAGGTGTATGGAAAAAGTCACAGCTACATAAAAAAATCCCTTTATGTTGGTAGTTTGTTACAAATTATGTGAAATAGTTGAAGGAAAACTGTTCTATGAACAAATTAAAACAAAATAAGACATTAACTTTGGAAATAAGATGGAAAAAAAGCATTCCAGCATAGGAGTAATTTCCCATTTGTGAAACATTCATGTTTCGATGCCTCAACTGCTTTGCCAGAACTGCTGGGAAATTTTATTTCACAGGTATAAGTAAGAAATAAATGTTGATATTTATGCATTAATTACATTCAAAAGGAAATGCAGCAAGGAACAAGTTGTATGCATACAAGTTGTACAAATACAAACACTCTTAAAGCTATATAAAAACACTGAACATGCTGAATCTTTGTAGGTCTCATCATCCTGAATGCTTGGTATGGAAAGTTTGTGTCAGACACCAGCCAGAAGAAGGAGAAAGCCAAGGTGATTGATGTGACTGTGCCACTGCAGTGCCTGGTCAAAGACTCCAAACTCATCCTCACCGAGGCCTCCAAGGTAAGTCTGAGCAAATGGTGTCCAAGCATCCGCAAATCTGAATGTGCAGACTTCCTGTTGTTTTCTGTACGCGCAGGCAGGTCTGCCGGGCTTCTACGACCCCTGCGTAGGAGAGGAAAAGAGTCTAAAATTACTTTATCAGTTCAGAGGCGTGATGCATCAAGTCATCTCTGCAGACACTGAGCCACTACGGATACCCAAGCAATGTTAGTATGCAGCCACTTTACTAAAGACTCATGGAGCTGCACACTAATTACAGCTTTACTGAAGCTTGCAGTCTGTGCTTGCCCACATTCAAATTGTGTATGTCTTCTCTCTTTTTGTCTTGTCAGCTCACCGAATTGAGTCAGAGTCCTAGGAGCCCACTGCTGTTGGAGTACCAGCAGGCAAATACAGATAAATCAGACTTTCTGTACGCAGACAAATCCAAGACTGGAAGGGACTCTTCAGATATAAGTTTTCCTCTCCAGTGGCCCTCCTGTCATGGTATTAGTGAATCTGTTTCACAAATCTCTCCACTCCTTCCTTTCCTGAAGGCTAGTTCTCAGGTCCACAGAATACAGGCATCAGCTCTGAGTTTCCCTTGTTGGCTACACCTGACAGAGCTGCTCACGTATCTGCCTGCTGCTGGAGATCACACACTGGCCCAGAACACTTTTTTTAGTTTGTTTTGTATGCACTGCACAGAGGGGGCCTATTGTTGCTGCGGGTGGTGCGATGACTTGAATGAATTAATTAAATGTGTACATTTCCTGATATTCATCAAGTCATGTGTATACAAAAGGTTCGTAGTTTTACCCCACATCATTGTAGTTTTTTTTTTCCCCTAAACCTGTAGCCTTTTAACTCTAACTTAGCCATTGCATTAAGTCATGCAGATGTTTCTGGGAACACTATGCAGGACTATGTGTCAGTAGGAGGAACGACTGATTCATTTTATTTAGTGACGTGTCCTCCTCAGTGTGGTGCCAGTCCACATGTGTAAACTGGTGTTCAAAACTTTTATCTGTGAAAGTTGGACTACAGAAGAAGGGAGGAGTGCACAAGGAGAAGAAGGGAGAGTTGTCTTTCGACGCTAGTATTCCAGCTAAGAAATTAACCACATATAGATATTTCATATCTTATTCTGGGCTGCGATATGCAGGCAGACGTCCTGCTTAGATTTGATTCACGTCAGTGTTTATTGATCCAGTTGCAATCAAACAGACTTAATGATTTCTGATGCGAGGAAGGTTATGATTTGTACTTGGCTGGTGTGCATCTGGCACGTCAGTGAGAACAGAAAGTAGTGGTATGAACTTTAAAGTTTTCAAAATGTATTTCTGGTTTGATGATGATTATTTAGTTGTGTGGTTGCGTTTTGCAGAGGGCGAATCTCAACACTTTCCCCCCACGTAGCTTCTCTGCAGCAGAAGTACTCACTGCAGCTGATTATGTCACATTTACATGTTAATTTATTATTAGAATGAATGTTACGTTTGCGCAACAGACCAGTGCAATAGCTTTTAGCCCAACACTAGTATCCATCTCCTGAGTCGCAGAGGCGTTCTAATGCTTTTAGTGTTTATTTACTTATTGATTAACCTCGGCTGTAACTAGTCTCTCAGCTGAACTGTGAGGCTGACAGATAAAATTTAATAACCCAGAGGATTCTTTAACTGCTGATCAACAGGCAGATGTTGTAGCACTGAAGTCCCAAAGATTTATATTTGAACTCGACAAAGCCGCTTTTAATTAAGCCTCTGTTTAATTAGATCAGCGTGAGTAATTAATATTGTTTTAACTGTTTATAAATGGAGTTTGCAATGATAAAGAGCTACTTCTCTCAGACTTCGTTGGGAGAGGTTTGTAATAAATTAGGGGAAAATCTGGTGAATTATTTAAAGCACCAGAGTAGAATATAAACCGATTTATATTGTATAGAAAAGTTACATTTTACACAAAAAGTACATTATCATAAGTCGATTGTCAAATCAAAACTTAATTTATACAGCACTTCATCTGAAGAGAGACATGAAGTACAAAATGATAATAAAACTAAAAAACAAGCTTTCAAAAAACATGTAAATCACCAAGACACAAGTACAAAAGCATTATGCGACTATGAAGAAGCGATATCTTAGGAACCCATTCATGCTGCACACCAATCATGTCCACAGAGGCCACCACTACCACAGGACACACCCAGTTCACAGGTGGTCGGGACAGCGCCGGTTCCTTACCCAGTAAGGAACATTAGAAATGATCTAATCGTAGCTGTTCCTGCACGCTGGAAAGGATTGAAGTTGGATAGAGTTCAGTACTGCAGCAGCCATTTTGCACTGAGTGTTTCTTGTATTCGTCATATCTTTGTTGTTTTAAATGTGCTGTAAAGTGTTGGGACGGGTCGTTTGGTCACTTCTGCAGTGGTGCCACCATGAGGTGAGGGCCGAGACTGCTCCTTGCTGTCACATTCCAACTCCATCCTCCAGACTGACTCTTCTGTAAACGTTGATGTATGTCTGAAAGAGCCTGTATTCTGTTCTGTAAAGAAAATAAAGGGTTAAAAACAACACGAAGCAATGTACAACTGAACGGTTGCTGTATAAGAAAGAAGAAAATGGTTGGATTAAAATGGTAACTCTTTATTTACAATAGTTTACAATAGTTTCACAGAAACAGTTTGCACCACAGTACAGACAACGCTTTCCTAGTGAGGGCAGAGGACGAGCCAGGATCAGAATGAACAACCTGCGCCACAATGAGCATTGTAACAGAGTATACTCGTCTAAGACGCAGACACAAAATAGGAATATGTGCCTGAATATGTCTGAGATTTGGCTAATTATCTTTTCCTTGACTTAAAACATTAAAAACACCAACCTTTGTGGCTGCTGGTACAAACTACCGAACATTTGAAAGACAAGAGTGCACAGATAAGCGGAACCACTTCTAATGCCTGGAAAGTCTTGTGTTCTTCACAAACTAAACATTCACCGCGTGTTTTAAGTCGTTTCCCGCTGAGTTAATTGATTCTGCATTGAAAAACCCCATCTAAGACAAACACCCGAGGCTCTGTGTTGAAAATGTGTCTCTCTTACTACAGTATGGCTTTTATATAATCAGAAACAATATGTAGCCTACACAGACAGGTCCGACAGCAGATGGCACATGAATAACAAAGTGTAAACTCTTCAGTCCAAATTTGGAGCAAGTTAAGAGAAAAAAACAACATACCCTCAAAACAACCATTTTCCCATAAACTTGCTTCATAAATAAGTGAATACTGCTATGAAATAAGGTGGTACGCGACCGGGATATCCTCGGATCCGACCCTTCAGAAACAGAATAAACTGTTCCTCTTTGCAAATTCCGTTTTCTATTTCGCCAAAACAAAAAAATGTGAAGCTTCGATGAGGCAAATCATAGCAGCACATGCATCACAAACACACCCAGTCACACACACACATGCATATAATTGTAGAGAATTTCTCTTCCAATACAACTCCAGTTAAGACAGGCTTATTTCTGGCAATACTTTAACAGGACGGCCTCAGAAATCCCTTTTAGATACTATTCTTTTGAAATTTTTTGTTGGAAATATAAGTCAGAAACTCCAAATGTTTCATGACATCCTGCAAAATGAAACGGACCAAAGAAAGCTGAAAACATCCGTACTCGAAGCTTTTTTTTATCCAATACTTGTCGATTATCTGGCTTTTTCAGAGCTGTTACATGACTGAAGATGACAAAACTGAGATACTATGAACACTGAACACCTTACGAGCTTTAAAAGCTCCATTTATAGTCGATTTATATGTTGATTGTTAGGAAACAGCTGAGGCTGGAAGACAGCTTGTTAAGTGGAGGGCAGGAGAACAAACGCTTGGTTCGGATTAAAAGGCTTTTAGTCTTAATGATAATGCCTACAAATGAAAAGAAAGGACCAAAAACAGATGAAGGGATGCTGATTGGTTTTTATCCTATATGTTTTGTTCAAGTGAATTATACCTCAGCTTAATACGATAGCACCGTCTGAAGCAATGAACACAAGCTTTACTAGTTTAAATGGTTAATCATGTAACATTAACAGAGAAATCCTAAAGAAATCAGAACCAGTTTAGAGAAGATGTGTGTATTTTGACCAAAGTCAGATGGATTTAAACCAAAAAAGTGAGAAAAAAAGTGCAAACCCCCTTTCCCACATATCCCAGCATCCACCATGGTGGGTGGCAGTTGTGAAGGTTTTCTCTCAGTTCAAATGTTTCCAGTGTTCACCAGACACAGTCTCCACAGTAGCAGTTTGCTGCTAATGCTAACGAAATCTACAGACAGATATCCATCCACTGATTGCCTTACGCACAGAGTCTGTAGGAAGCGGAAACAAACCTAGTGAATCTAAAACAGCACTCGCACCGTTTCCAAAGGGACAAGGCTTTGGGAATAGGTCCACCAAAGTGTTGATAGAAAACGTGGATTTATGGCTGACCACGAAGGACGCACACCGAAGGGTGCAAGACCTGATTTTGAGGAGGGTGTCGGTCCAGCAGGTGTGTGAACAGGGACATAACAGAGTCAGAATATAAGATTTGACCTGGGGTCAGTCTAGCATGTGTTTGCGTGACCCAATGCGAGAGCGGTGGGAGCGACGGGCATCCGGGGTTCCGTACGTCTCTCTGCAGCTCTGGCACACATATGTCTCTGGAACATGGCTCTTGCGGATCTTGGCGCATGAGAGGTGGATCCAGGTGTTACACTTGTTGCATTCTATCATGGCTCGACCCGCAAAAGGTTTCATGCAGAAGCACGTGACCAGGTCCCACGAGTCGTCATCTGAGAAGACAGCATGCATTAAGTACGTCGAGACATTTTGCATTCAGCACTAGCAGCGTTAAAAGAACTTACCAGAGTCTACCATTATGTCCTCATCCTCTCCTGACCCATCCTCATCTCTGAAGACCACTTGCTTCCCCTGGCGGAACACGGTTCGGCTTCCTGAAAAACCCTCCACCTTTTGTATCTTTATCACTCCTTCTTCCAGATCTCGACCATCCCACTGTCGACGCTCTTCCTTGGGCTCCTCCTTGGGCTCCTCTTTGCAAGGGGATGGGTTGGGCAGGCACTGGGGGTGGAGGGGAATGCTGAGATCATCTTCAGGCTCTTCTTTGATCATTCGGCTACCAAAGGAAAGAGGCGACGCCAGCTCTGGAACCGTTGAGTGGACCTGCTGTGCGTTGCTTTCCTCAACGGCCCGATGTTCCCTTTCCTTTCGCCTCTTCTTCTTCTTCAGCTTGTCAGCTTTCCTGTGGTCATCTGGATGCAGAGTTGCGACTGTGTGCTGCAGAGAAAATAGAGCACATATGTCAACGTTAAGCCTAAGCTGTGGTCTCATTTCTGTACACGACCATGCAAGACAAACACAGCTTACGTCTCTCCTGGTGTGGCTGGACAGCATCGGTCCTGGCTGAGGACGCTTTCTGCTTCTGTCTTGGGGCACCTTTGTAGAACGCTGGGCACAGGAGGTTGGGGGTCCAGGAGTCCAGCCATCACTGTCAGCTGTACTGCCTGTACTATTTGGGGGGCTGGAACTACTGCGCAGCGGAGAATCCTTTAAAAAATAATCATTACATGCAGCTATTAGTGATAACTAACATCAGCAGATAGAAACAGTTGATAAACTGATCTAAAGAATGAAAATTGGGTCAACTTTAGGGAATAACATGATTATTTTACAGTTACATACGCAGCATGGTGAATAAAAAACCTCCATAAGAGGTTACGTCAGCTTGTAGAATTCATGGGTTGATCATAAGGGAAGAGAAACTAAATATTAAAAATAATTTGCGCCGACCAAAACAAAACCACTCCTAAATAAAGAGGTGTTACACTACTTTGGTTTCAAAGATAAGTACACTTTAAACAATTAATTGTGGAGCATCTCTGCCACCTGGAGCATGTAAAAACACAAGATCTAACACTAAGAGGGAGCATCTCTTAATAACAGGGACAGGACAGTGACCCAAAACCGTGACAGATGTGCACACATCTTTTATATTCAGGAACATATTTGGATCAGGGATAAATTCCCAAATAACAGGGATTTTCGTTAAGGATGTGAAAAGCAACAGTGTAATGTAGGCTGTTGTGGCTTTCAATGACCTGACAAAAGCCAGTACGGCCGTGTATGGAATCAATAAGTCTGTGTTCCTAGTACAGAGCATGCAATGCTAAAATACACACATGTATCCAAAGAAACTACAAAGACAAAAGAATCTGTTTAAGATAATCTCACTGTGTGACTATCTCTCTGCCTGCACCCAAACAGAAGATTAAATTAACAAAGGAGAGATTACGTCTCATATCCACTTTTACTGAGTCAACACAACTGAAGACCAGGAAAAAGGAGGTGACTTACTAGTAAAGACAGAAAAACATACAATTTAATACATTTTACAATAAAACCTGCAATTAATTAATAAGAAAACTTTAGAACTACAATTTACTAGCTGGAGTGCCTTTCACCATTTCTACTGATATGGCCAATCAACATGTCAACATCTTTTTCTTCATGGTGTCAATGATTAACATTGGAAGTCTTCTAAATTTACCTAAAACAAACCGACTCCCTCAAATTCACAGTTGGTTTGGTGGGATTAAATAAGTTTCCTTCTTTCCACTCCTGTTCAGGAAAACTTGTGTTTTATTACGGTTTTTAGTTGAAGGGAGGGCAGATATCTCATTTATTTCACTGTAAATATTACAGCCAAAATAAACAAACAATGAGCTCAATTTTTGATAAAAGAGTGGGTTTTCTACTTTCTTTTATCTTGTAGCTTAAATGAGAAATTAAGCAAGTCTGTATGCCCGGTGTAAGTAACAAAAACCAAACAAACGCAACTGATTTCCAACAACAGCGGAGCTTAAAGTATGTGAAGCTAGTTTTACTTACCTCCTGTGGGTATGGGATATACCCGGCATAGGCCAAAACAAAAGTGCAAAACTTGTTAAAATCTTCAACAGTCCTTCTTCTCCGATACGGCGGACTGAAACCCTGAAAAAGAGACAGTCGCGTCATTGAAACCTCCATCAATTCCGCACACCCCGACATGGCGATGACATTAACGAGAACTGACCGCCGCACATCCACATTCTGCAAACTGCTACGCACAGTTGGCTCGATGCCACGTAGTAAGATTGTCAACATTGTTAATTACATTTTTGTCCAAACAAAAACAAAAGTAGGTTGGATTGAATGAGCACAATTCTCTCTAAGCTCGAAAGTGAACCTTTCTACCAACCCCCACCAATGAAGCCAATTACAAACGATAGCTCATGTGGCTAATAGGCTAGTGGTAACTGCAAATTAGTAAGCCGCTAATGCTATGGGGCTAGTGATGGACTTTCAGAGAGAACAGTGAAGTAACACGATAATTACATATTATTGACCAGTACAACTAAGTTATAGAATAGTCAATTCTAGTCGTTTGACTATAAAAGGCAGATGGTATGAATATCTAAGTTAGCCGGGATTTGTTTTAGCATGCTCTGCTAGGGTGATGGAATGTATTATTTTTGATTAAACTCAATGCTAGCTAGCGTTGACATTTTACAAAGTAGCCTACCACCTAAAATAACATCAATGACAAATTCTAAAATACAAAGAAAAGTTTTAATTGTGCATGATGACACTTCGATAAAAGAATGTCTGAATGTTTAGCGAGTGTAATTTGCCATTTTTCCCCTGCATGTTAGCGAAAATTATGTCAACATTAGCAAGCTATGCTAATGCTAACTCATCAGCAGTTGCTACACCGTGCGGCGACGGACCCCTTGGCGTCTCCGTAAAACCGCAACACACGGCAAAAACGTCGCAATAAAACACTCACCTCTGACTGAAAGGCGTGAGATGTCGATGGGTTTATGTCACCCATCTTTACCGAGTGCCCGACCACCTGACGTGTTGTCGATACACCGTAAGGCTACCAAAGCGGGCTCTGCTGCTATCCGGTGGGACAGTAAACACTGAGGTTATTTAGCTTTTGCTCGCTATGCCTGCTGCTAACGTCAACGTTACCTGTACCAAAAATTCTCAAAGCAACAGTGTTAACTCAGTTTGCCATCACGAACCTTTCTTGTAGTCGTGACAGTCAACTAATTAGTCGAAACAAACTTGCAAACCGAAACCTCTGAATGCGACTAATCGTTACTAATCTATTTCCATCGAGCTATCCAGTAACGTCTCCGTTTTTTCCAGTTTACTAACTGTTCACTTCAGCGACTCACTTCGGCTGTCACTCGCTGTCTGCCTCTTCTTCTTCAACATAATTGTTTTGACTAGTGAAGGACATAGTATAATATCGCCCTCTTTTGGAAACCCTCATTTCATTCCATAACTGCCTTGTAAGGTTTTATTTCTTTTTTTAAAAAAAAACTTTATATTATATTAAAGGATGTTACAAACAAGAACATACAGGACAACAGTACAATAATGAAAAATAAGGCAATAATGAGTGGTAAACATACAAAGAATAAAATAATAGTGCAAGATAATAGAATAGCTTACATGTATAAAAAATAGATCTTTTTAGAAACTCAGGTAATCTTTAAGGAAAAATATTTCTGAAGATAGATAGTGTAAGTGGGCTTTTAAGTATGCGTTTAATTAAGCAGTAAAAAATATGTATGTTGGGAAGGGATTTCTTAAATCTACATTTATGTATATGAAATGTTCAAATTAATGGTAAGATGTAGACAATGTGGTTCAGGGGGTTATTGTTAAACTATAACTGAAAATAATGTCTTTTGAGGACATTATTTACCACTTCTGTTTAAGATAAGTATGTGCACATCTTTCCAAAACATAGAATATGGCAGAACGGGTGTAATATAGTTTCTGGTTCAGTATTGCAAATTGTACAAGCAGAGTTAGTATTTATCATTTTAATGATATTGACATTTGATGGGTAAATGTTGTAGAATTGTGAGGTGTATTTATCTATCTTATTTGAAAAACAGAATTGAAGGGAAATCAGCCAGGATTTTTGGAATTGTGAATTTTCTCTGGGTATCATTTTATTTTTACTTTTCAGTTCTTCTCTAATTAGTTTATTTGGTATTAATAATATTATTACCTCTAACACTTTAACTCTTTTAGTGGAGAATTTATAGGTTGATTGTTTCACTGCATTATATCACAAATGTAATCCTCCTAATGAATTAAAAATCAGATTTTTAAAAAGTGTGATTGAGAAGGAAAAAGTCTAGTTTTTTCCAGCCCTCATTCATTTTTTTCGTAAGGACAATATGTTTTTCTTATGATAATGGTGCTATTACTACCTTGCAAGCACAGACTGAGAGAGCTTGCAAGTGACGTATGTTAGTGATGCGCATGCATACCAGGTGCAAAACAGATTAGTTTTACAGTTGGACCAACTCAAAAACAGGTGACTTTGAGAAAAGATTTCTAAACTAAAAATGCCATCTTGCTATGCTGTGAGATCGGAGTAAAGACAAAAGCAATCCACATCTTTGTGTTTACTCATACCAGGTGGCAAGCATCATCAGCCTGGATAACTGGAAGGAAACCAAAATGAAAAAAATGCGTGACTATGTAGTGCGCATTTTATTTCAGGTAGGTAGATGTATTTTTAATTTTTAACCACATCCTATAATGATGACGATTTACCGGTTGCACTTATTAACCTCATATGGTCACGAGCTGTGGGTAAAAGAGTTGAACATCTGCTCCTCCACGTCAGAGGAGCCAGATGAGGAGGCCACAGCATCTGGTTAGGATGCCTCCTGGACCCTAACCCTGGGTTGGGAGAGGATATTCTGGGCAATGACTATTGTTATCAAGTCTTGTTGTAATATATTGCTGTGAATGGGATATAACTGTAGCTCCTTAAGTAAAATTACAGATACGCATATAATAAAGTGACATAAACATGAACAATAATAGGCACTGTTATTAAATATGTTAGCCCGAAAAGACAGACCTCAAGCCACAGTAAACTTCCTGTGCCCATGTTGAAATTTTGCATTATTAAATATCCATTAGACTGTTTATCTTTAAAATATATAAAGTCCTTATCATTTATGAAAAACAAATGCATTCTTTATTACTGCACTGATTTTAACATTGGATATTTGATCTATGTAAATGTACTTCTGCATTATATTTTTGACAGGAGTAGCCTCCATGGACTGTGATAGCCCAGATTTTGTGGCTTTTATATTGGCTCATCAACAAGATCATGCAGACAGCAGCAAAACAAAAAACAAGCTTGAAAGGTAGGACTATATTATTTTTAAAAATAAGACTTCTTTACAAAGTTTATTACTTTGATAGTGGTAAGCATGTTACTCCGGTCTTCGAGGGACGCAGTCCGGCAAGTGTCAGGAATTTCTCTGCTGCAATACACCTGAATCATGAATTATTGGGTAAGTAGCAGAGTTGTTTCTGAAGCTGATGTGAAGCTCTGCAAAAGTCTTCTGATTAAATCTAATGTGTGTCAGGTGTCACAAAAGTCAGATTAAACTATTGTGCGCAGACAGACAGACAGACAGACAGATAGATAGATAGATAGATAGATAGATAGATAGATAGATAGATAGATAGATAGAT
>JBAMHX010000004.1:26649443-26664140 GCA_037177515.1 Pseudomugil tenellus
ATAGATAGATAGATAGATAGATAGATAGATAGATAGATAGATAGATAGATAGATAGATAGATAGATAGATGTGTAATTAAAAATTTTATAGCATTTTTATAGAAAAATAGCATTTTTACGTTTGAAGCAATGTAATATTGAATTTAATTAAAATTGTGAATCATTAAATTCTTTTATATAAGACTCTGGGAGTAATAATTAAGGTTTAAAATAATTCGGACAACTTATAAGTGCTTTATTTTAAGACTCGTTTGCGTGTAATGCCATTGTCCTGAAGAGGGCGGTAGTCGCGCCAAATTGAATGCTGGCAACCAAATTCCGTAGAAGAAGAATTTCTCCCCGCAGGAAATTTTCCCCACTATATCCGGTTTACTTTTATTTTGTTTGAGCGCTAGTCAACGAGTTTAACTGTCTAGTTTAGCCTTAGAGTCTTAAATGGCAAATACACGACTTCAGAACTTTCGTACCTTTTTAACTGAACATTTTACTGCATTTGCAGTGGAAGTATTCAGTGAAGTAGAAAATATCGTTGAGGGATATTACGAGGAAAACAAACGACTGAAGAGCATACTGCACATGGTGCTCAACCCCCACATAAAGTTATCTAAGATAGGTAGGTTTGTTTGTTGGGATATTTGTGATGTTTGCTAACCTATGCATGCTGTTCCTTGTGTTGATTTAATCGCTTAATATAAATGTGTTTTAGGTATTTAAACGGATTCTATGTAACAATGCTTCATCGGGTGGTTCACTCTGTGGACCAGTCCACTACACCCAAGAACAGCACGTTGTGCAAATAAACGTATTGTATTGCATACAACCGATTTTTAATAGCTTTTCCCTGATCATCATCATCAGTTTAATCATTTGACACATCATTTGAGACTCAATTGTCTTTATTAGGTGGTCTAATAGAAGTTGTCCCATGTCCCTTGATTATCTTATCACGGATATATTACCCACATGGACACACATAAAATTGTGAAACGTCAATTAAAAAAATAGGATACTGTGAAACTTGCTAAAAAGTATAATAAAGAAGACTAATTTACTCAAATTTGCCTAAAATACATTGCTAGAATCATTTCGACACATTTTTAATTTTTTAAAAAATGTATTAAGATTTTACTACTAATATATGTATATACTCTAATGGTTCTAAAATGCTTTAATGCCCTCAAAGACATACAAATGAACATGTTAAAGTAATTGTTTTACACATTTATCTCAGTCGTGTGACATTTATTTTTCAATATTTTCTTCAACATGTCTTTTTGTCTTTTTTCTTTGAAATATTTCATTTAATTTAGACATTGGATTATGAAAGTGTTCATGCATTTGTAATATGTAGTAGAAGTTCTGAAATGCGGCTGCAAGGTGCCGCAGTTGTTAGCAGTCACAGCGAAAAGGTTGTCTCTCTGTGTATCGGGGAGTCCAGCCTCCTTCCACAGTCTAAAGGTGTGCAGTCCAGGTTAAATGGGCAAACTAAATAGTCTCTGGGAAGGAATGCTTGTCCTTCTGTGTTGCCCTGTGACAGACTGGCGACTTGTCCAGGGTGCACCTCGCCTCTCGCCCAGTGATTGTTGGGATAGACTGCACCTTCTCTTCGACCCTTAACTGGACTTAGTAATTAAGAAAATGAATGAGTTCTTAAATGCACAAAAACAAATCAAATGGCTCTAAAATATAAACAATACCTATTATTTTATTGAATGGCCTTTGCCACGTTGCACCGTGTGCAGAAGGCATCCTGGTTATGTAACTATTTAATAGATTTGGTGTAATTCGGTTTGTCTGCTCTGCCACGGTTCTGTTTGGTTGAAAGGTCACCATTTGGCAGGTTTTTCCATCCCAGAGCTGTGTACAGTGTCAGCTTGAGCAGATTGCACTTGTGAAACATGAAATCTTAACTCACGATTCAAATGTATAATTTTGGTATTAAAGCTATGAGTAAAAATCTTGGGACAATCTCTACTATTCCACTCTTTTTATTTATTTATTTTAATTTAACACATAACATATTAATCTTGAGCATGTTGCTGCTGCTTCTCCACACTCAGCTTTCTTAGGATTACATTTTTTATATTAAGTTTTTAAAACACCGAATTGTTTGGCCAACAATTTAATGTTACACTGGAAAGTAGTCGCTCAAAGTCGCTGACTTTGTCAGCTGTGGAGACTATGGCTGTTGTTTGCAACTTCACTGTTTAAAATAATTTCAGTTTTCAGAGGTTTGTGTTTGGTCAATAAATCAAACGCAATAGATCTTTATTCCCAGTTTGGCAAGATATGCTTTATTAGTGAATAATACCTTTCTTTTTTGTGATCATAGATATAAATCACTACACTGAAGCAACCACAGATGTCAATGAGCAGCCTGCTGAGTTTAACAGGTCAGACGACAGTGAAATGTCATATCATCTCCACGTACAACCTAAAGAGGAGCAGACTGAGTACAGCATAAGTTGTGACTCAAACCAACATGAAAGGCCAGACAAAACAGAGATCATTCACATGGAAGTCTGTGTGAAAGAAGATCCAGATGAAGAGAAAATAAACATGCCCAGCACCTCCGCCTCATCTTGCAGTCAACAGAATAATCCAAATTCTTCAGGAAATATATCAGCTGAGGAAGAAATGGCTGAATGCAGGAGTTCTTTTTCCATGGAATCCGAGGAAGAGGCAGCATATTCAGCACACTCTGAGTCTGAGGGTAAGGAATGCACGAGTACCAGCACGGACCCCCAAGACAGTCATGAAACTTCAAATACCAATGTAAGTGTGAAAATCTGCTTGTGAGCATCTCAGAAAAAATTTTCTAGTAAAAATCTTAAATAAATATTCAGTTAAACATTTGAGAAGCATAAATTATGCATCAATGCTCTGACCAGCAGACCATGATGTCCTCTTCCTCCCTTATAGACACATGTTTATGCATTTTGTAGTATGATGCAAGCAACAACATCTTTACACCTGATATGAGGTTTATTTATGTTTCTTTATTTTTATTTTACTGTGTAAAAAACATTATTTTCTTTTCATTGGGTGGAATCTTGCAACAAAATGGAAGACTGCGGAATCTTTCCACCAAAAAACCATGCTACAGATGCCCAGGTAAGAAAAGTTGGACTCTCAACTGCATATTTGAAAGTGTTTTAAGTGTTTCTTATGTATTTTGAAACACTTTCATGCAGGATGAGGATCCATGAACCTTTAGATATTACCCCTGCAGACCACCTGTCCTTTATACAAAGACTTAATGAAGCCTATAAGGATTTTCCTGAGGATGAAAAACCTTTGATTACCAAAATGGGCCTCACAACAGATGTGGAATGGGTGGAATCTGCTGCTGGTCTGGTCCCTAAAGGTTCGCCGCTGTCCTATCAGTTCCCTCTGCCATCAAGTCAGGATTACACACCTTGGGATGATGCTCCCCCGCAGCCACTGATTCCCTTGAGTAATCACAACCTGCAACCAGCCTCTAGTCCTCCTATCCTCGGGGCGGAGGAGAAAGTATATGTAAATGACATGAATGTTACCTGGGAAGAAGCACACCACCTGGAGAGCTCCACCCGTGGATGCAAAGAGTCGACAGAGAGGCTGAAAAAGATGCGCATAACCAGTCGTTTCAGAGAGATCTGTAAACTGAAACCCGGACAGAGCAATGCCGAACAGCTACTGTTAAAAATTCAGAGAGGCCACCGCAGATGCAAGACAATACAGATAGATGAAGAAATGAAGCCCAAAGCCATTCGGGAATACTGCCGGCATTTGTGTGTCAACTGGTCCCCGTGTGGTCTGGTCGTCCATCCAAATGCTCCGTGGCTAGCAGCAGTGCCTGATGGGTTGGTGTACGACCCTAAAGAGCAGAGCAGCTACGGACTGCTGCATATTAAAATTGTCCATATCCAAAGTTTCATAGAATGTAGTTTTCTGCTCTGTAAAGATGGAGTCTTACAACTGAAAAAGGCCCATTCGTGCTACTGGCAGATCCAGGGAGAGATGATGTTAACGGGCACGTCATGGTGTGATCTGTTGGTTTTCTCCAGAGGAGACATGCTGGTTCAGCGAATCTACCGTGATGACACCGTCATCACACTAATGCACAAAAAGTTGGAGGAGTTTTTTTTCTATTTCTACCTGCCGAGTCTGATTAACGTTGCTTTATAGAAATTCCTTCAGCTAGAGATGAACCTTTTACTAATACTATTAACTAAGCTACTTTTTCTCTAAACTAGGGTAAAGTATTTACATGATAGAGAGATCCAGTACTGTCTCTAACTGGACAAAATACTTATTTTATACTTATTCTCATTTGTTAACAAGTGCAAAGCATTAATCACTACAGCTCAGACTTGGCCTAAAAAGAAAAAGTGTAAGCTATAAATTTGTATCTGAAACCAAAGTTAGCATACAGCTGCTTGCTACATCACAAACCACATGTATGCAAGTTAAAATTAACAGCTGAAAATAGTGATGTTAACTATTACTTTTAGTAATACAGAGGCTGAAAACTTAACACTGTTTTCAATCTAACTGTTTGAAGACGTTTTGTAGCAAGTAAATGCTGTTTTTTTTCTCTTGGTGAGATTTAAACATGTTGCTGGGGGAAAACCTCTGTTTTTGTTTTTTTTGGAATACCTTTTCTAATGTTTAATTTGACATTTTTTTGTGGATTTTTTTTCTTTTTTCTTGTCTGAACAGTTAAAGGCTTTTTTGTTTTGAGCCTGCTCTGTGTTCAAATGCTTAAGTCACTTTCAACTAAATGTCAAGTATCATGTCTTATCAACTATCTGTTTATAAATAGCATGTATGGACTTTGCAATGTATAAAATATGCATCAGCTTCAATAATTTCAATTGTTTCAGGATTTAAATGGTAAAATACTTAGTTTGCAAAGCATTAGTTATAAAAAATTCTGCAAGATTTGCTTGTTTCAGCTTGTATGCGTTTATTTTAATGTGTTTGAATATTAAAAATAAAACTGAACTTAAAACGTCTGAAATACATTATGATAACCTGGTTCACATGACAAGTTTTTTTTTTTTTTACTGTCTATAAAGTAACACCTATATATTCATTAATGTGGATTTATATCTGCTTTGTTTATGTCATCCATTTATATTCTGCTACTTATCTGAAGTCATGTAATGAAAAGGTGGTTCTTAATCTCAATGGGACTTTCCTGGTTACATAAAGGTTAAATAAAACAGAAAATATTCTGAGCAGGGCAGTAGTTAAGGTAAAGAAACTCATTTTCCTCCTCACACTGCTTCTGTATCTTGCACCAGATCTCTTATGGGACACATCTGGCGCCTCATCAAACAGACATCCTAACCAGAGCCCAACCTATTTATTTATACATTTTAGTCTAACACACACATAGTTATACTGTGTGGAATTACATGAAGGTGCTTGTTGACTCTTTTCTACACTTTAATATTTGTTATATGTAGTCATTAGTTTAACTTACAAGGACATTAAAAAGTTGATAAACAGCTGATATTTATCTGCGCCAGTAGAGGGCGCTGTGTGCCGAACTGCAGATTTATTTAAGTAAAGACAAGCCATTTTTTGCATCTAGATTAAATGAGAGGAAAAAAAAACAAACTTCTCAATCACAAATGCTTTGTCATGTTTCATATTTTGTATGTGACAGCAACCATGACTCAGCAGAACTCAGATGTTTAGTCACGTTTAGGCGGCCTGTGTTCTCACAGTGACCGGATGCAGTTGTGAAATCAGCAGCTTGTTTCTCCCAGAGACGCGCAGCTCTCCTCCAGTCCAGCCTGCTTTTCCAACCACTATTTTCATCAGCATGGCTGTCAATAAAACCTACATTAGCATCGCGTACGCTTCGTTTGGTCTGCTCGTGGGCTTCTCTGCTTTCCTGGTGTGGAACATCGTGTACAAACAGCCGTGGACCGGAGCCATGGGAGGTCTGTCAGGTAACGTGAACTGTGCAGAAATACAACAGCGTGTGAGATGTTTTAACTTCAGTGGAAAAGCAGTTCACCCTGCGTGTCCAAACACAGTGAAAAGTGACCCTGCAGTGCATGAAGGGCGAAGAGGTCGGTTCATTCCCCAAGTCTGTGCAGTTTCTTAAAAACAAAATGTTGCACAATTAAATATGACCAAGCATGAAATGCACGCAAGTAAAAGGTGGAAATTCCGCTTTGGGTAATGGTTAAAGATAATCTGGGGCTGATTACAAAACTTTAAAATGTGTTTGTAAAGAATAAATTAGACATAAATGCTTGTGAGAAAATACTTTACTAATCTTTAGTTGTGTAAATACCTTTTTTACTAAAGGAATTCATAATTATATTTTTCCTGTCCTATGCTCACAAGTGTCACATGTGATGCATTAAAAGAGAAAAATGCAAACTAAAAGGAAAAAAAGTTGTAAATAGTACTAACATAGAATACATAAGTTGTGGTGTAGTAGTACACCCTTTATGTACAGGTTTACCTGAATGGCTTTGCTATGAAATGAGATCTATAATTTACAACATTAAAGCTTTACATTTCTCTGAACAGAAAAAAAGCGTCAAGCTTAATTACGTCCAGCTATTCAGAGGTCATGTTAAGTTTTGCAGAAACGAATTTGACCTTTGAGATAATGTTGAGGATTGCCGGTTAGTGTGTAACCTCCTCTCTTATCAGGTAATTAGTGCTTGTTCACATGATTGCCACCAAAGATCAAGCTGCTTGCTGGTACAAGCATTATTTCTGACATGTTAAAGTTGCTTTTCACATGTTGAAGCTTAGATGATGCAGCTACATGATGTTATTGAAGCTTAACGTGCTTATTGTTCCAGCGCACAGGAGGTAATAGCAACGTCTTAAAACTTCTGCGGATCAGATCCTTCCAGTTCGGTTAAGAAAAAGAGAGATGTGTTATTTATTGACTCAGCATTTGACAACTCGCTGCGTCTGTCAGTTGCTAAAATGCATATTCACACCCATCTCCAAACAGAAGTTCATGACCAATCAAAGTCAGTTTAACGACTGTTAACCTGATGTCAGCACTAAGCCAGGTGTTACGTGTTAAACTATTCTCATATTTTTGCTTTCAGGTTATTTTGTAAATGCCCTTCCTGCCTTTTGTTTCTGTAAAATCTACAAAAATTAGATTTATAGGACTTAAAACAAATTCAACATGTTTTATTGGTGGACTTAAACAACAGTGATGTCATAGATTTGATATCAGAGTGGTTATATTTACCCAAATGATCCACTAACATCTGGATCAGTATGATGGTTGTAAAGTGCATAAACAGTAATATTATCAACATGATTCATATTATTTCAGTTGCATTATAAGAAGTCACAGCAGGTCCCCGTGTAAATGTACATCTTGCAAGTAAAAAGGGACCCGACTGCTTTCTATTCAGTGTGGAATGCAGATTTTCATTCTGGGATAAAAGGAGCTTGGTTATCAGGTTCTGAATCAGATTTTTTAGTTAAAGCAATGCAATATGTATGAAGAGAGAAAAGTTCCATTCCTGGGGTGCTTTTCATTATGCTAACTCATTCTGCCTTGTGTTTTCTCTCCTCCTGTGGCCCGGAAATTGTTCCCCTTCCACCATCCTCCAGAATTTTCCAATCCCTTAAATTCATAATGATGAGAAAGGATAAAGGAGGCTTCAGGATCTTAGCTGTATCCTAGTGGACATCTTGTTTCAAGAGGCCTGAAGTGCATATGTGACGCTGATTTATTCTGACGCGTAGGAACCAATATTTCTCGTTCTGCAGCTTCACGTCCTCCATGCCTTTCTTCTTTTCTTACATTTTAGCTGGAACGCACTAAAATTCCAGAAAACAATCCGAAAGAGGAAAGCTAAGAGAGTTTTATACAATGAAGGACATGTCTATTTTAGTCTGCTGCACTGTGCTTATACCGCCTGTCTCTGCTCGCTGGTTGATTTTGGTTTGTTGTTATGAAATGATACAAAACCTTTCAGTCCTCATTGTAGCTGCATTACAATTAAACAATACATGTTTTTTTCCTTTGTATGGGGATGTTGTTTATCATGCTACAAACACTGCAGTTAGTTTGTAGAACTATGAATCTTTTTTAAAATGATAAATGGAAATGTTGCTTTGTTTATCTGTCCCCCTCCTCAGGTGTGCTGGCGCTTTGGACCCTCGTCACGCACATCATGTACCTGCAGGACCACTGGCGGACCTGGCTGAAGGGCCTCAGATTCTTCTTATTCATCGGGCTTTTCTTCTCTCTGCTGGCGGTTGTGGCCTTCATCACTTTCCTGTCCATTGCCATCAGCAAAAAGGAGTGTAAGCTGCGCCACATCACTTATTGTCCTGACAGAGACGTTTTTATGCTGCCATTTGTTTAATCAAACCCATAAATGAACGTCATCATCACTGACTGTCAAACCCATATAATTACAATGTGAGACAGAGCAAAGGAGGGAATTTGGTCAATTAAATGTCTTGAAGGAGAACTTTTAGCTTAAATATCAACTAAAATTAAAAGTTTTGTTATACTTTATGTTGTTATTTAAAAATGTATTTATATTTTTTAGATTCAGTCTCTTGAAGAGTTGTAGTAAATCCCAGCAAACGTTCCCTCCCATCGTCTGTCATAGATGTGAAAAAAACAAAAAAGTCTGACTCCAAATATTTTATTTGTGATCATTTACAATGTATTGTAGAGTTAACAAAGCTAAATCTTTTCAGCTTGCTAGATAAAGTTTAAATTTGTACTGAATATAAACAAAAACAAAATCATAATTTCTCTTTTGTTGGTAAAGAATCAGGAGTTTTTGCTGCTTCCTGCTGATTCTTCATTTTTTATTACTTTTTTTGTGATAACTGATAAGAAAATAAGTATTTATGTATTTTATCAAGAACTGAATTGTGTTGAAATTCACTACAAAACAATTAACAATTAAAAACATAGTTTTTTATTTAAAAAAAATGTAGCTACTTGCTACCAATGAAGTAATTACATCAAAAGTTTAATGTATATAAATGTACATCAAACTGGTTTTATCAGGACCAGTTAATTTGTAAAAACAAAATAAATTAAGTAATTATGAGCTTTAATATGACGTTTTTTATTAGAGATAAAAATTAAACAAATTCATGTAATTAGGGAAAAATGATTTTTTAAAAAAAGAATAAATCAAATGACAATATTTTTAGTTACTTTTCAGTTTCTGCTCATTTAAAATGAACAACTAGATGCGTTCATCATTTTTTGTAGTATCATATTTGCAAAGAGTTAAAAGACTTGCCCATAATGTGAGTAAAATATAATACCTAATAAAGAAAGACATCTACAGTTGCAGGACACAAACCCAACTACGTGAGTGAGCTAAAGACTTTTGCCGTGAGGATCGGGCTCAGACAGGAATGCTGCTAGAACCTGTGGCTGGCTACACATCACGTATGCAGCAGCCTATAAAAGCATATGGTTGCTCTTGTAATGCTGAGAATGCTTGTCTTGAATTTGAATTTGGAGACACTGCTTTTGATATTAGTTGCATTGATGCTATTTAAATGGTTCTTGTTTGATTTGTTGATTGCAAACAGCTGCTAGTTTGTACATTTTGCCAGAAAACCTGATAACTTTAACTATATTTGTTGGCTTTGTATCTAAAATGACAAATTTATTTTGCCAGCTGTGAAAGTGACATCATGTCAGTCGAGCTGCAAACGCAACACCCTGATGTGCTCAGGATGAGCTCCAGATCAGTTATTCAGCTGATTTTAATGCTGTTTGATAAATCATGCTGCATATTTTTCACTTCATAAGACTCAGCATGAAGCGGGTGTGTGATGGATGCGATGGAACCAGAGCGCAATCCTGTAAAGTTTCCTGTTGGCCTCATCACCTAGTGCTTTTACTCTGACTGCCTTTACTTTTGTGTGAATATGATGAGTTGATGTACGTCATTCTATATTTTGTGTGTCTTCCCGCTGCAGCGCTGTCTGACCCTCGGAGTCTGTACCTGTCCTGCGTGTGGTGCTTCATGAGCTTGAAGTGGTCCTTCCTGCTCGCTCTGTCGGCTCACCGCTACCGGAAGGAGTTTGCTGACATCAGCATCCTCAGTGACTTCTGAAGAAGCTTTCAACTCCCACACTCAGTGCACTTGTTGCACCGGCTTCCCAGCCTGAACCCAACCTGAGTGTTGAAGCAACAAAGACAGAGTTAACAAAGCTCTGTTATGAAGATGAGCCCTGTCTCCGGTTGCACCTTGTTTCATTTTATCACCAACAGGATTGAACCCTAATGATCCTTTATAGCACTTTAATTCTTTCTGACTTCCCCTGCATCCTGAACCCTTATTCATCTGCACATGTTAGTTACAAATAAAGCAAAATATTGTCTAAGCTCCCATCACTGGTGGGCATTTCAGCATATTGGGTAACAGGCATTTGTAGTTTGACGCTGCAACTAGAGGGCAGCACTCCTCCAGCTATAACTGCACTCTTGTGAATGCAACCTTTGTCAAACAGGTATTTAACTGTATGGTTACATGTTGCACTTGCAGGAATCAGCAGAGACAACCTGCATCTTATGAAGCATTAATGCTGGAAATAGTTTTGCACTGAGCAGGTCAACCAAAAACATCCCAAAACCTTTTTGTGCAAATGCAGAAAATCACCACTCTGCTTCGCTATATTTCTGAAGTACAAGTTGGCATTTTTAATGTGAAGAGTGATTTTTGTATGTATATGTACTTTTTAATCTTGAATCGTTAATATGCATGCGTAAGTATTCATGTTCTACTATGTTGTCCCCATCAAACCCACTTACGGATTGTTGCTGAATGAGATTAGTTTCCATTCTTTCCTTCATCGCTGGACACTACAGTGTTGTGAAGGAGTACTCCAGCATTGTGTCTCACTTGACTGAATGTAGCAGTGTGGGTGTTTTTGCCAGAGTGTGTTTGAGAGAGATGTTAATAAAATACATTTTTGGGATCTACTGGGCATTGTTGTGATTTTGCAATGAAATAAAACATGTTGGGCAATAATTCTTTTGATAATTTGTTTTTGCAGCATGCAATGACTAGCAGCAGCAAAACTTTTTCTCATGAGGCTTATGGGAGCAGAATGGAGGTGCTACTCGTTCTTCCTGCAAAACTGGGGTCAGTGGGGGTCAGTGTCAGGCATTAAAGGGGGATTTGCATCATGGGAGGGGGGATCCGCTTCTCCCACCACTCCAAAGCACATATATGAAGAACAAACACCCCACAGCATTGGAATTGCAACAGTAAATGCAGGCCAATAACCTGCACTTTGAAGTTGGCCAATTATTCCATCCATCCACATTTTTATTTTGTCCCTCAAAGGAGAGAGAGGAGGTGGGGGGGGGGGGTGTTTTTGGTGCCCGATTTTGTGAAAGCAGTCGGCTGATAGAAGGACTTTGAAGTTGATGTGAAAAATATGTGAGCGCAGTATTACGGCACTATCAGTGAGTGGTGTAGCTCAACTCATCAGGTCATTTGTTTATTTAATATCTTGGGGTCAAATGTGAAAGATTTGGGAAAAGTGTTTTATTGTTGAGCCTTGTAGCTCAATGATCATTAGTTTGCTTTCTTTTGCTTTTCTGTGACCGTTCGTTTTCTGTTTTCAGGATTTTTTGTGGTTACTTATATCTCAATGGCATACTGGCTTGTTTGTGAGCCCTGAGAGTCCTGTTGGATCAAGGTAATTGGGATGTTGTGGTTAAATAACCATGGTAACCGTTTTTTTCCTTTTTTTTAATTTGGCTGTTATAAACTTCAACATTAAGACACTGAAAAACAATCCGCCTCACTTTCCACTGAGCAAGCTGGGGGCTTTGGAACCAAATGTGTCCTATTAACTTTATACACCAGCCTGTAAAAATTGTGTGTGTGTGTGTGTGTGTATGTGTGTGTGTGTGTGTGTGTGTGTGTGGGAGGGGTCTTATTTTATTCAATTATAGGACTCCTTTCTGCCCAAATCAAGGGAGGAAGTTGTGTTGACTGGCAGTCTGGCTGAATGTGGTGAGACACAATAGTTTACACATTCAAATAACCCAAAGTATCCCAAACATCCTGCACAATTACATATTATAACACAATAACACATGAATCTAAATCTACTGCCTATTGGGAAAGTTATTCCTCTGATCTGCACAAACAGTATTACTAGAAAAATATTTTATCATGAGCATTGCATGTCACCTGCCTGCACTGCTTTGTCTTTGGGCTTGCTTCATATCATGTATCAGTATTGTTGGTGTTAATTTACAGTTTAATGGCAGCTCATCAAGTCTAAGTAAATGTTTGTTCATAATCATGCAGAATAAAGCAGCTCTGGTGGCAAGATGTGTGATGGTGGAAAGAAACTACTTTCTTTCCACCATCACACATAAGAGGTGTGATGTATTGTTAGATGTTGAAAAGGTTGATCATATTTTTATTAGTTCGTTCTTAATTTTCTTTTACAATTTATACTCTGAATGACTTTTATTTACTCTGATCATATTTCCAGTGTAAGACGTATACGTGGCACTATTCATGCCTATGTGCAACTCAGGATAAATTCTTAGAATTAAGAAAAAAATACATTAAATTCTTTGTAACATTGCACAAATGGGTTATTGTTCATATTGTGTGACTGTAAGAGTTGGATAAACAAATATAAGGATACTCACTTTGGCAAATCCTTAAAATAAAACGTAACTTTCCAATCATTGCAGGAGCAGAAAAACAAAAAACAAAAAAAAAACAAACAAACCCTAAAAGTTAAAGAAGTACATGTTTTAAAAGACAACAGCAACAACGAAGCTGATCTGTACGGGGGGGGGGGGGGGGGGAGTCCTTTGTCCCTTTGACTGGCTGCTGAAGAGCAAACAGCCATTCACAGCTTTTTTGTGTTCCATTACAAACGATGAATCGTGTTATTGATGATCCAAAAGTGAAACATTTGATCTAAAAAAAGAAGCATTGGGAGGAGAAGAAGCAAAATGAAAAGCAAACATCTTGAATCAGTCGAGAACCAGATGGTCTCTTTGACATTAAGAAGTCTCTTTGGTATTTTGGTCTCAGAATGTTTGCTGAGGAACTTCCGCAAAGCGTGGTACAAAGCCCGCAGATATTTAAGCAATATCCATAGCAATTTACTGTTTTATTTACAAACTGAAACATATGTTTCTAGACCTTTGCAGCCCATTCTCCTCCCATATCCTTTTTTCTACACTAATTTACTAATTTTCCTTTGCTATTTGCTTTTCCCTCCATACTTTTTTCTTTTCGTCTGTCTGTCCTTATTATCTTTGTCCATCGCTCATCTGTCAGTCAAATCCGGAGCTGCCTGTTGACAGCACACTAGATGTCCTGTCTTTACTGTACCCTCAGCTTCTGTGTGTTTCTATGCGCGATGCTCTCGAACCCTGTGGGACCACTGCATGCACGCATCTGAAACATTTTAGGGAGACACATATTTGCTGTTTTGAAGCACAAAAGGATATGCCATGGCGGAGGCTGTTTGAAGTGGCTTCATTGGGGGAACCAGAACCAGAACAACGGATTTGAGAAAGCATCAAGAAACACTAATGCAATGCAACTTTGCTAGGGCCATCTAATCTTATGGAAGCGGATACTGATTAAATGTGAAGGCAGACCCCTTTGAAGCTGACTCTGTTTATTCTTCTAATGCAATGGCTCTGCTGGAGAAATTTAGCATTCCTCTCTACCCAGCGCTTTGCCATATATGTTTAGCAGACTGGATGTCTGGATGACTAGCGTGTAATCCTGGAGATCCCAGGTTGACACTGCTTCCAGAAACACAACGTGAGCAATGAGAGACAATGCCATTTGACTCCCAGACTGTTCAGAAGAAATGATGCTAAAGTGGATTTTTAGTGAAGCTCTTTTCTACCTTAGAGCCAAGCAGGTGTTTAATTACTGCAACATAAAGGGGTTTCGTGTTTGAGTAGGTTTGGGTGTAATGTGCATTCCCCGTATGGTGAAAAGCCATCTTCTTGTCTATTTGTTCTGTTGGCGTTCAGATTCAGTGAACTGTCACCTTGTCAGCAGAACCTGATAGGCTGAAGTCTGAGGTGTACTCTCAAATGGGATTTTTCCAACCCTATGGATCACATGGTTGTCTCTAATCTGCTGACTCATTGAGAGGTTTGTTAGTGTTTACAAAGAAAATGAATTGAATGTTTTAGTTGGAGCGGCTGACTCAGCAGCGAAAGTGTTTCTCATGTGATGATTTGTTATATATAAAAGTGATCACATCAGCGTTTTTTCCCCCCCGCCTAGCCGTTTAGAGTCAGCATTATGAAATTGAACTGCAATAAGCAGCAGGTTTGTTTTCGTATAATTTTATATGAAACACAGAAATGTATTTATCTCTATTTATTGAGAAAGTTGAGATTAATTTGCATTTGTTATGCGTCGCTCTTGTGCCACATTATCACTTGCAGAGGGAGATCATAAGACCTAATGTTCGCACATGTGGCCCTGATGTAACACTTGTTCAAGATGGCGAGCCTGTCAAAGACGAAGGAGTCTGGGATTGGATTGAAAGAGATTAAAGGTTTATTTAAATGTTAAGAACAAAGGGTAAAATACAAAGTTGCAACAATGGAGAAGGTTGGACAGAGATCTGTACCAAAGAGACACGAGTTTACAGCTGGCACATTGCTAGAGACATAACATCTATGAAATGATATTCTTGTTTGTA
>JBAMHX010000004.1:26667299-26680471 GCA_037177515.1 Pseudomugil tenellus
CCCCCCCCCCCCCCCCCCCCCCCCCCTCCCCCCCCCCCTCCCCCCCCCCCCCCCCCCCCCCCCCCCCCCCCCCCCCCTCCCCCCCCCCACGTGCAGAAAGAGAGAAAAGGAGGATGGTGGTGGTGATGTGGGGGGCTGTTGTGTTGAAAATGTCAAAAACAGCAGCTTGGGGTGGGGGGATAGGGTGTGGGGAAGTCAGGATGAAGGATGAAGGTGAGGAGTTATTTAATGACTGGTTGCTTTTGTTGGGCCAGTATGATTGGTCACACCGCCGCACGCTTCCACCAGACGACGGCATCACTGCAGAGCTTCATCTATTTTTTCCTGATGGAAATTGAATCGACTGCATTACGAATTTTAGGAAACATCCCCCTCCCTTCCTCCTGAAGTTCAAAGTTTCAACATGGCCGCTCTTCAGTGTAGTATTTCTGTCAGGTCAAGAACATATGGCGTAGTGACAGAAAGAGACAAAACATCTACTTTTTTCCATTTTCAAACTGCCCTGCATCTGCACATAAGCCAACACACTGTATATTGATATATGCATGATATATATTTGACTTCAGAAAGGGTTAATTATGACCCCTGTGGAAACAGAACAAAGATGAGAGCAGGGCCTAAGTGTTTAGTGAAACATTATGTCAAGACTCTGACAAGGAAATGAAATGTGCAACATCAATCAGCCTATGAGGATCGAGATCAAACAAGTCTCCACACTCCTGCATCTGGTTCTGTTTGAACAGCCTCACTTTTTCCCCCTTCTTTTTTCTTCTCCTTTTCCTTTTCCCTTTTCTTATTCTTCTCAGTTTCCCTCCTTTTCTTCTTTTCTATTCTTCTTGGGGCTGCAACATTCCTGTTGGCCTACCCGCTACGTTAGCTCATTTTTTCCATCATGGTGGCACAGAGCCAGGCTTTTGCTGAAGGTAAGCGGGAGCTCCTGAGATTAGCATCAGCAACAATGACTTTCCTGCCCTTCCACTCTGTCTGTCAGCGCTTCCAGTGAGCTTCGAAAACCACTTGATCCAGGGCTTCACTTTGTAAGTTATGTAAAATTGACCTTAATACTCACTGCCTACATCTTGCTTTGATATTGCCTGATTTTATTTTTTCTTTCTCTTCGAAGTTGATTGGACCAAACTGGGATCGGATTTCGCGATTGATTTTTTAATAGCAAAATAGTACGAATATGCAAAGTTTATCAGGAATTTTGAGCACTGTACATGTGTGCGATCCTTAAATGCTGAAGAAATTTCGTACAAAATCTCAGCTAAAAGCTGTCAGACGAAATCTAAGAATACATGAAACATTTGTTTATTCATAATACCACAGTCTTATTTCTTTGCATCGCTTGTTGCATTTGCTTCTACACAGATTAATGCACATACACATAAAGGCTGCCAAAAAGTATGCTGTCATCAAAAAGTCTGAAATTTCTACAGCTTCAAGCAGCGGAAAACTGTCGGCCGGATGCGCTGCAGTGATCTGTAGATGACTCATTTAGTCATGACGCATGTAGGTATAAATGGGTGCTGCTGCTGGGAAGCTGGATTTACGCAACATTACTTGACTAGTCAAAATTATAAGCTGTACAGACTGAACAAACAAAACTTTTTCTCAGCAGTTCCCACCTGCTGTGTCAGGGCTGCCAATGCGTGAAAAATATGTCTAAGTGGCTGCAGATCCATACGTGTTGGCAATGTGTGTGTGTGCCTTGGGGCCATGGATGGCACAATTAGGTGCTCTCTCACCTTTGCAGGCTGGGGTCATTGGGCCACTGAGGTCAGGGGTGATTCAGGGTCTTTCCTGCGCTACCTTCCTAACTCAATGCAGAGGAGCAGCAACATCAGCATTAATAATAAGGAATTTTGTGCATAAAGAGGTGCCTTAAAACAACATATTTTTTTTTCTATTTGTACATCAGTTTTGACACTCCAATGAGTTTTCTTCAGGTTGCCTGTTCACACATCCTCACACTTTCCGATACACTTAATCAAAACTGCTGTGGTGAAACATATATATGATGTCATAACCTGTCACAGTTGAATGTTAAACCAATAAACAGAAATTTCACATCACAAAGTGCATGTTTCCTCCACTGAGGTGTGTTTCAGGAGCAATTTCATTATACTTGGTTGAGATGTGGAATATGAAAAAGGCTATGACTGGTTGGTGTGAATAACTTTATTTAAAACAGCAGGTTAACAGACTTCAGGACAAAAACTGTGTTTTTTGTTTTGTTTTGTTCAGGCTGTGACTTTTTGTATTCTTCACAGTATTTTTACGGACTCATCCAACCATGAAATTGGTAGTTTCTATCGATTTGCTTTTGTATTTTCTTGGTTTGAACTCACCCCTGTTTAATGATGTTAATAGGAAACATTAAAATGTTGCATGAACAACATAAACCATCTATAAAACATGCAAATTTGCTGTTAAAAATATTTTAAGACAGTGTTTCTACAATTACTATCACAATTGAAGATATATCTAGGATCATGCATCGAAGCGTACATGTGGTGACTGTCAGAGAATAAAGGTTTGTGTAGACATGAGGATGCAGGCGAACTGAAGGTCCAGCCCAAATCTGGAACCCATAAAGCGTCAGACATCTCTGCAACATTAGACACAGCACTTCTTATTGGTTGAGAGCACCACTTACCCCTTTTCTGCATCACCCACCCCGCTAACACATGCTTCCTGCTTTCATGGCTGCCTCGGACTGAACCACGCCCTCTGGAAGTTTTTTGGGCCAATCGCAAGTATTTGTCAGCCCCCGGTTGGCGTTTGGTTATAAAAGAAGCAGAGGTGGACCTGCCTGTCAGATGGTTTGTTGTTGTTCTGTCTGGCAGGCTGAGGGGGGAAGGTGAAAGTGAGAAATTTAACAAGGTAACCAGGAAACAGGACAACCAGGCGTCCAGTCCGATGGAGCTCTAGCAGCGAAAACCTTGTTCAACGGACAGGAAGAATTTTATTACACAAGTCTGTCAAGCTGAGGTTTGTTGGGGGTTTTGACGAAGGCAAACTGGTAAAGAAAAGCGATCCACAATCCTTTCTTCGCGGTTGCGTTTGGCAGATCATCATTGGACATTACAATGAGAGAAGAGGTGTCCTGCACCAATTCCCCCGAAGGAGGTCTGGGGGCCAGCGAAGAGGAGCTCGAGAGAGGATCCAAAAAGATCATTCAATCAGGAAATCGAAAACGTTCCCCTTATCCTAAAAAGGACAGCCTCAGTCAGGCAGAGGAGAGCAGCACTGGCAGCCCCAACAGCCTGCTACCTACAGGACCAAAGAGGCTCAAGAAAAGTCCCTCAACAGTCGTGTCATTGGCTCCCACATCTTTGGGCCCCAGGCCGGAGCCCCCCTTCGAGGAACTTCACTCTCAGCGAGTTATTGCCAATGTGCGAGAGCGTCAGCGGACCCAATCGCTGAACGATGCCTTTGCCTCTTTACGTAAAATCATCCCCACGCTACCTTCAGACAAGCTGAGCAAGATCCAGATCCTGAAGTTGGCCTCTCGGTACATCGACTTCCTTTACCAGGTGCTGCAGAGTGATGAGATGGACGCCAAGCTGGCTAGCTGCAACTACTTGGCCCACGAAAGACTCAGCTATGCCTTCTCTGTCTGGAGGATGGAGGGGGCCTGGGCCATGTCCACCAGCCACTAGGACCCCACAGAACTTCTCTCATACACCCTTTCGTGTCCATGTCTCCACCCCCCTTCCAACTTTGTCTGTAATTGCATCCCTAACCTGACCTTTGACCCTGTAAATTCTTCTTCTATGGTCTGCTCTGAACTTTTACATCTAAACTCTTTGCATCCATTTCTGATCCTGCTTGACATCTGTGCTGCATAATGGTTTTAAAATGTTTACAGCTGAATATATGTAACGGCAACCTTCCACTTGCATTCCCCTCTACTATTTCTACTTCACTCCCTTGTCTTTCATACAGTTTTGACTAGTTCTGCAAGTCACTCGACGGAAGCCCCTCAGGTATGGACAAAATACACAAAGAAACACAATTTTAGACACCTCAACAAATAGAAAACTATTTAAAAAACGACCGCATCTCAGGTCATGAAAATTTGTTTCCAGATTAAAGATTTAAAAGTATTTCAGTGTATTTTTTATGAGCCTTACACCTCAGAGAACAAACAAAAACAAAAATGAGACTAAAAAATAACATCTGGATTTCTGTGCAGGTGACAGAGATTTGTCTGGCACCTGCCTTATTTTAGATTTAAAATAATTGATTTGGTAGTGAATCTGTTTGATACAGCAAACAACAGCGATTGATTTTAAAGATGGATTCAAACAACTCAGTAAAAATGTGTGAAGTTAAAAAGCATAAAGCCACAACACTGTGCATGTCCATGATCACAAACAGGAGGCTGATCAGCTGCCACGTTTAAAAGTCAGAAAACCGCTTGTTCACTGTGTGTTTTCATAATTTTAGAAATGTTTAGCTTCAGAAAGAAATATACACAAATGCCGCCCTAAAAACATGTTAATATTTTTAAAAATGTATCCAATATGAATTGGTCATGAAGCTAATGGCTGATAACATGAGAGGTTTTATTTATGCTGCTGTTATATGCACAGTTACAGTAACAATTAAACTTCTCAGGTATGTTATTAGTTTTCAATACATTTCTCAGTAATTATGGAGGTTGTTTTTTTTTTGTATAAAACTGTTGCATAAAATGGATTTAGATTCTGGTGCTTAAATAAAATCCATCAATCAAGTCAAAGTGTTGCTTCTGTGAAAATCATTCTGGCAACTTGGCAGAAAAAAAATCAACTTTTATTCTGATATAAAATCAAATTAAAATAGACATGAATGTAAAAAAATGTAAAATATCAAAAACCAGCTTTACATACTCACAAAATCCAAGTGATACATTTGTGTAAAATTTTAAGTAAAAAAAAGTCAATTTTTTTAAGCAATTTTTCAAGGTTGACTTAAAACGAGCAAAAAGAAACATATTCATAAGAAAGTGTTATTACATTTTGTAACATGTTAATATGGTGGCTTGTGTAAAAAAACAGTAGACCAGCAATGAACATCCACAAACACTGACCAACAGCAACAACTTTTCCCAGAAAAAAGTAGAACAAAAATGTAGTAGTTGAGAACTATGAACAGAATTAGTTTATGCAGCAACAAGATCCAAAATATGATAAGAGTCTCTCATCTGTCTAACTTTAGGAACTGAAATGAACTATTATCACTATCATGATCTATCCTCTCGGGCTCCAATGTTTGACAGACCTCTGATGAATTTAAGACAAATGTTTTCCTCCACAGTCTCCGGGGTCTGTTTTCTTTTTGCAACTATTTTAACGGACACCAGATTCCTGCACAGGTACAGCATGAAAGGAAGGAAAGAAAGGGAGAGTAAAGAAAAAAAGTAGAGGCATGGCGCTCTCTCTCCCCCTGCAGCCTTGCCCTCTTTCCTTTAGGATCCTGTATCGTGCAATCAGGCCTCGCTGGGGCCCAGACAAGCAGGAACCTTTAGATTGGAAACAGTTGCGAGGTATTAGAAAGGTGTGTGTAGCAGGGTTAGGGTCAGGCATTCGGGCCTGTGTATGTCAGTGCATGCACATGTGTGTCTGTGTGTATATGTTTGAAAGGAGCTTTAATTTGCTGTGCAACAATGTGTGCGGCTGAACATGTGCGTATATGTAAACAGGAATACACTCGCAGATGTTATTTCAGTGATTTTATCTCTTTTATCTCCTGATTTCAGTTTTGTAACTTGGAGTTCAGTTCCATCAATAAGAAGAGGCAGGAATCTCTTCCAAAAAGCATTCGCATGAAAAAGACTGAGGGTGGTGAAAATGACGTAGACCAGAGACAGTGTCGACGTGAATCTTTGTGTCTGCGTGACACACTTTTTCATCCACTAGGTGACAGGTCAGGGTAAACACATTTCAAGCAGGCGCATGCATTGACAGATCTTGGAGCAGGCCTCTAAGTGACTGCAGCCTTCACACAGTTACACGTTATTCGCTGTAAGAATCAATGAATCACAGATTATACTTCAAGCCTACATACAACATGTACACATAACGCTGTCCAGACACACACATGCTGCTGCCGCCCATGTGCTCACTGCAGGTGTTCAGCTCTGAATCACTGTTAAACCTCCAGTGGCCTCTGCAGCAGACATCATCAGGCTCCAGTAAGTGGTGCAGCTGCAGAACCAAGGCTCCCGCATGTGGAGCCAAGTGTCCTTGAACGCATCTTTGCAACTATTACCCACCATTTTACCTGCTCTGCCTGTTATCATTAGCTCTGTGGGGGCCGCCACGGAAAGTGCTAGAAACCCGAGGCTTGCAGCTGACCTAAACCTGCAATTTTAGGAATATGAGGATTGAAAGGGTCAGGGATCTTCAAAGATGGAGTTTGCATAAACATGTGTGTGACTTGAAATACAGTGCACATGGATAAGGTTGTGTATGGTCTGATTTTATTCCTGGGAAAAAGAAACTCAGCATGATACATTTTCATGATAACGCTTTCATGGCGGGATTTTTAAGCTGTACTGCAGTGGATGGCAGCACAAAGGCTTCCTCTACCCTCCCTTAGTACTAGACAGGAACAGTGGTGTCCTGAAAATTTGATAAAACTCTTTGTATTTTTCTTTGGGAGTATACATACGTTTATGAGCTCATACTGCTTTGTGGATTAAAAAAAAACCCACAATTTTAATGCATATGGGTTTCTGTCCCTGCGTGAGACTTTCAGAATATGTTGATTGTTCGGTTGAAATTGAAGAAAACAATACTCTCTCTTGTGTTTATACTATAATCAATGCTTCTCGCTGCTCCTTCCTCTGCCGGAACTCCTGCTCCGTGTGTGTATATGTGTGTGTGTTTTACAGTTTGGACTGACCAGCTGTTGGATGCTCTTGTGTGCATATTAAATCTTTGGCTTTTTCTCCTGGCTGATCTGGGACCAGATGTAAAATCCTCTGTGGCTCATCTGCGTCTTTTAAAGCCTCATCCAGAAGTTGTGGCTTCTGATAGTTATTTTTATTTTTAGAGTTTCAAACTGAGCTGAATGCAGGTGGGAGGTTGTATGTACATATGTGTGTGTGTGCATATGATTTCTGTATGTCTGGCTGTACATGCATTCATAAGTGTGGTGACTAGACAGCTGCAGAAAAGGGGGCCGTGGAGGAAGGACCTCTGATTTGACACGTAAGCAACAAAAAGCTGCGTAACTGGGGTTCAGGTTAGATCAGGATCTGTCAAACATACTGCACAGAAATGCAAAAGCAAATAAATAATTTAGATAAAATTTGATTTGATTTTATGAATAAAATAAAAATGAATACTTCTGTTTAATATATAAAAAAATGTTGTCTTATAATTTATGCTGTTGTTTGTCAATAAAACTACACACAATGGGAGTCGTGCGGATTGGACTTCTTGTGTCTCTGTGTTTCTGGAAGCATGGAAAAGCACGCTGTAATTAGAGAGAGCTTCAGATGAAATGTTTGCTTGTTAAAACAAGAAAAGTTGAAGTTAAAGAGCTGCAGGGATTTTTCCACTTTCCACTAAACAGAAGTGTTTGTTTGGTTGTACACACATTTTATGACCTCAGCTCAACCAAAGTCCAGTAAGTGTGTGTTGAGGTTAGTGTTTTAGCCTTGAGTTTGGTGTGTGATGTTAACTCATCTCTCTGTCTCTCTGCAGAAAAATCGACAAATGGGAAATTCTCCAAACTCGAAGAAATTTGCTCCCGCCTCACAAGATTTTTTTTCTCCCTCATTCATTTTTCTTTTTTCTCTGGACATGTGTTTGATTCGTGACAATATAATAAAGCCAAATAGCTTTCACTGAAACTCAGTGTGAAGATGTGACAGTCCAGTGAACTGATGAACATTCTGAATGATAAAAACAAAAACAGCTGGCCTGCGGTGACAATGAAACAAAATGGCTGCTGGTTCGAGTGCCTTCTGTAACACAGCTATAACCATCATCAACCCGACTCTTCTTGTTGACTCACTGCCTAACAGACATTAAGATGACTAATGATAATGGCACAGTGATGGTTAGAAGGCGGTCACAGCCAATGAATGTTTACAGCAAAAATGCTAATAAGCTAATCGCTCTGGCTCTGAAAGTGGGAGGAAGAAGAGCTCCAGGAATTTGACGCAGACCTTCTACTTTTTTGTGCTGCATAACTGGATAGCTTTTTTCTTCTAAAAAAAATACACGTTTGTGAATTTTGTATATACGCACACTGTCTTAAACCCTGTTTTTGCTTTACTCTGCTTTAATGAGAAACCACTGATCCCAGTTCAGCCACTTGTTTATTATCAGCTTGGCTGATATTAGTGAGAGCTACAGAGAGCTGTACTCTGATTGGCGGCTTTAAAACGTCTCCTTTAACTGATTTTTACTGAATAAATGAAAAATAATGCAGCAGAAAGTTCCTTAGAAAATGTGCCAAAGTGCTGATGAAGTGATTACACTCACAGTAGAACAGATTCATTGGGAAGTGTGTAAGCAATTGCTCTTTAATCGTGCTTCTTTTATACTGTTCTTCACTTTGCTTTTAATCATGTGTCCTGTTTCATCTCCCGTGGACAATAAAAAATTTCCTTGATGCTGTATAGAAGTGCAGTATTTTTATGATCAAAGGGGTCATGCTTTACCTTTTTTGTTATTTTGCACCATGAATTCATAGATTGGAGGAAATTGTGAAAAACTTTTTCATATAAAAACAACCCAACAGATAAATTCATTCAAATTGATATAATTTATCTTTATTAAAGTTTTTTGGGGAACAAAATAAAAAAGTCAAAAGACATACAAGAGACAGAACAGAGATTATTATCTACACTGTACAGAAACAGTCAGTTCTAATAAAAATGGACTTGGCCTGGACTTTTAATTAAGCTCCACATTTATAAGACTGCCTTCACACAGGTTGGTCATGACAGTTCAGTTGATAATTTGGTCTTTTGATACACACAGGTTTAACTTTTTCAGATCAAATACAAAAATAGATTATTTGTGGTAATTAAGACAGGAAGATAAGACATAACGTTTGTCAGGTTGCTGTCATGTAAAACTATTTGAAACTACAGTCCACCGTCAGGCTGTCAAGCTTGCAAAAACAGCTGCTGCCTTTTCATGTGTTTTCACATTTTTCATTTCATTAACAGACATTGGACATGTTCTGAGCTGCATGCACAATGCAACGCAAATGAAACTTAAGAAAAAAAGCAGACATACTGTATTAGCACCGATATAACTACGTTAGACACACAAAAACCACTTCAAAGACACAGAATTTCAAAGTATAAATATACGTCATGTCAAATGAATTTGTTTATATATCTGTGCTTTTGGTGCTTTTTGACTGTTTGGAAAGAGAAAAGAAACATTCAGAATCTCTTCAGTCTTTGAAGTTCTTTAAGCCGTGCCAGTCCAAGGACAGCACCTTGTTCTCATAAACTTTGGTTGCGCTTAAACCTGTGTCCACTTTCATTGTGTGCATCTCATTGTCTGTATATTTAACTACATCAGCATCTTCAAAATTAAAATAGCAAAAATAGATGAAGAAATACAGCAGGAATGGTCGTCCACAGGAAGAAACACTGGTCCACTTAACAGGAATATTAAAGCTCAGATTTTCCGACCCAAGTTATTCTGACCCTCATCTCTGAGGCCAAGCTAAGTGCACTTAATGTGTCTGTGAAACATTTTAATAAATGCTTTGGATGTCTCATCCAAAATGTCAAAAATGTGATCTGCATTGTCACATGTACAATCATTACTGAGTGGTCATGCTGCACCGAGGCATCATGGCATATTTCCCAGTGATTAGAGGTATTAGCTCTTCATTGTGACTAATGCCGTCAATGCAAACTACAGTATGCTTGTATATTTAAGATGCACTTTGTCTAAGACTTGTGTGTCTTCTTGTATTTGTCAGGGAGCGATATCAATAACTGCAGCTATCTTTTGCTGCATGTGCTCGCCTGGCATGCCAAAAAAGAAGAAAAAAAAGGTTTAAGAAAATATGTGGACATAGTAGAATATGAAACATATGTATCTCAGAATTCATTGTAGCTTCACTCTGGATTACTGGAATCCTTAAAAAAAATCTCAAGCCAATGGGCACAGAAATGTGTGATATATGCGATATTTAAGTGAAGTAAAACTACAAAAAAATGATAAGTTTGATTGTCAACATGCTTTTCCTTTTTGTCCAGTTGCATAACAATATAGTGCAAGACAATCAGGAAAATGGTTCTTTTTTCCTTCACCGGAGGCTTAAAATGATATGATCTGTTTTATTTTTAAATGTAGAGAGCGTGCCTTCTCGGCCTCTGATTCCACTTCACTTTGAAGACAACAAGCCTGAGAGGTGCTGTGTAGATTTCACTGGAGTCATGAAGTCAGTGTTTCAAGTCACACGGCTTTGCTTTCTCATGTTATGGTTCTACAACAAAATAAAGATTCTTCATTAAGTGAGAGATCAGAAAAAATCCTGCAGAACCTCAAGAAAGAAAGAAATCGGCCCAGATGAACGCTGCCCCTTGGTTGTGTTTGAATCAGATGTCACGCTGCGGCCAGTAGTTACGCAGGAGTTTTCGTGCTTCCAGTGATGATTCAATGCATAGCTTTGTATGTGCATGTCTGTGTGCGAGTGTGTTTTTCCACTGAGACTAGTTTGAAGCAGTCAGGAGATTTTCTTCAGAGAGAATCACTTTTCTTTGCTTTTTTCAAGCGGTTTCCTTGGAGAAAAAGAAAGCGAAATAGTTTTCATTTCAAAGTGGAACATGGTTGTAAATGTAAGTTGTAAATATTAATCACGATGTTGCCCTTACCTTTCAGATGTAAGGGATCCCATGGACAGCGACGCGATGGCGCAGACTGCGTCACTGTCTGAGTCTCGTCTGGGTCTGGGTCTCTGTGCCTGCAGGTAGGATAGATCCACTGTGGCAGCCAAATCCCTAACACTCTGCCAGTACTCACCTGCAGGAAGCAAGGGGATGGAAAAGGAGGGAGAGGAGGAAGGAAGCAGGAGAGAAAAGATTAATGGCTTCAGTCGTTGGAATTTCACTGCTGTTTTCATCCTGAATTGTTCCTTCAGGGAATGAGACTGCATTATCAAAAAAATACTACTTGTGGTTTGATCCACTAGTTGTAGCCGTTTGATCTGAATATAAGCAATGACTGCAGAATAAACAGCCTTTCCCAATTAATATCCCTGTTGATGATTTCAAAATGTAAACTGTGTTGCAGTCTGTTCTCTCAGGGCTATCAGTCCTGTGTCACACAGTGGAAAAACAGACTAAAAAATAAAACAATCAGAGACTGAAAATGTGTTCCACTAGAAGTGTGTGTTCTGCTGTGCATGCATCTTACATATACTCCACTCCAGGCCTGAATTATGGGCTTAACATTCCTGTGGCTATTCAAATATTTTTAATTAATCTAATTTGGTTGGGATAACATTTGTGTGCAATCAGGAGGGGATGTTGCGAAGGTCGTGTGCCAGAAAAGTGTTTGAAGATAATTGAAGCCAGGGCAGCTGTGAGTGTCTGTGTGTGTGCGGCTGTGTGTGAGGTGGCTGGAGGGAAGGATGGGAGACAGGGATGTAAAGGAGGAGAGGTGGTCAGAGAGCAGGAGCAATGAGGGTGGAGTGCAAAAGGAGTTAAAGCAGAAATAAAGAGACGACAATCTGTCCACCTCGCAGGAAAAGGTTCAGAAAATCATCAGTATCATATGCTTTATAAAGTATCCGATACAATCAGCTTTGTGACGTTAAAAACAAGTCACAGCTATTTTAACTAACGTTAGTACCGAAGGGGGGATGAGCAACATAAAAAAAACACTTAGCTTTTAAAAGTGAATTATCTTGTACACCTTGGATGCCACGCTATTAGCATCTAAGAATTTTAATCTCCCAAAGAGGGTTGATAATGTCTGAGATTAATGAATACGTAATTATATCTTATTGCCAAGCAAAGTGTCTCACATGATCTTCCAAAAATGCTTCAGAACTTTTGGTGTAACATGAAAACATGCAGTGGGTGCAGAAACAGAGCAGATTTCAGTCATTGAAGTTGCCATGGCTGCAACAATACACTGCAATACAATGGCTACAATAAAATAAAAATTAAGCTAATCTGAAATCCTAAACTCTTTAAAATATGATAAATGATAAGCGTGTTTCAACCAACATCATGGAGAGCCAACAGCTTGACCGAATACAGAGCATCTCCTGCAAAATGTTTGCACATTTATTCCCTTTAAGCCAGCTGAAAGAAATTTATTTTCAGCTCATCTATTGCGACAGTTGCTCTGCTTGTTATTTACGAGACTTTAAGTTTCTTTGATGATGCACCAAAGAGTCATTACAGACAACAGACATCACTCAAGAAAACTTGCAAACCCTGCAGTTGCATATATAATCACATTTACTTAAGTACGAACAAAGTTAGATTTTTTGTTCTTTGTCCGTTTTCCACTTCCAGCTTCACATCACAGTGAGTATTGCACTTTTAGCTTTATTCCCTTTATCTAGCAGCTGTGGTTTCTAATAACTTTATAAATGGGGTTTTCTGTTCTCCAATCAAGTTTAACTTGTAAAACATCTAATATTTTGTAATAATCATATTGTTTATTATCACAACTAAACACATTCATATTTGTGCTTCTGTCCATTACATATATTATGTTGAAGGTTCTATATCTGTGGCATGCTTTGCTAGCTCACCCTGAACCTGGAGGACTTTCTGCAGTGAACGCACTGCGTTTTCACATGGCTTCTGGTCCAACACGGACTGAGACAGCGGCTCCACCTGAGACACATTGCAGAGTCAGCATTTAAAGCATGCAACATGTAGAATCACCCACATCTCCACATGTGCATCTATACATCTCACCTCCATGCCCAGCAAGGCGCTGACACAGGCTTCTGAAGCATCACAGATAGCTTTGAGGTCATGCCCCCCCTCCAGAGCAAGGACAACCCGGCCTCCTGCCAGTGACATCAGCTGACGGGTCAAAAAGCCGAAACCTGGTGGAGATCAAAAACACACATACATGATGAAGCTAAGGAAGGAAAAAAAAAAAATCTGCCACACTCACAAACTGATCGCATCATTATTTGGACTGGTGAGTCCTGCTTTGTTTTTGATT
>JBAMHX010000004.1:26699690-26719261 GCA_037177515.1 Pseudomugil tenellus
TATATATAGTGCGACAGGAAGAACCAGCTGCAGCACTACAGTATGTATTACCCGAAGAATGTGTGTGGGTTTTCAAAGGAAATCAAATAATAACTAAAGGAGCAGGATGGTGGTAGCGGTGGTGGTGAGGACTCCGATAATCTGCAAACACTTTCACATAAACACAGAAACATACGATCAACGAACCCTTGAAAGAAAGAACATTTCAGGAAGTCAGAGTTATTTCATGAACTAGATAAGTGATTATCCACTGATGAATGGTGTACCCTGTTTTTTTTATCTTATATTGTTTTTATTTTAATTTTCTTTCTGAACTTTCTGGAAATGAAAACTATAATTTTGGATTTGATGACAAAAACAACTTTCAAAACCAGCTGGAACAGAAACAGCAACTAAGATGATTGCGCAATTCTTCACGGGTTTAGATGAAGAAATAACAGTTGGTGAATCATCAGAATATAGATTAGTAACATTACTGGGTGCAAAAAAACTAAATAAAATAAAAGGGAGATGAAAAACTAAGCAAGAGTTCATGATTAATTCAATGAATGAAAAAGGACATTTCTCAACAATAATCTTTTAAAAGATTCAGAAAATGTTAGCGAAAATGTGAAAACCAACATTGTCTGACTTCACAGCAGCTCTATGTTTGACACGTAGACTGTGCTTTAGTTGCAGCGAGCTAAGAAACACTACATTACTGACAGTGAACCGTATGGTGTTGCATAGAAAATTCAAATGTGTTTGGAGTTTTTGCACAAATGCCAAAGTTTTACCTGAAGCAAAGTTTCGGTGGCTCATGGGACAAATTCAGGTGGGTTACAGCACCGTCCCCATAAAGGGCCAACTAAATACTATAAGCTTACTTTCACACTGACGGGTTTTAAAAGCTCTTAATAACTTCCTATTGCATTATACAAAGTTCCTTAAGAGAATAAATACATTGTAAAATAAACAACAACTTCAACAGCATTTCTAAAACAAACAGAAACTCTCATTCAAGCCATTTTTAACCTAGATCGCTGCATTGCATGGTCTGTCGTTTATCGACTCTAAAAACACAAGAAACATCAAATTAAAAGATAAAATCTGTCACATTTAAAGAATAAGAAGAAGTACAAGCTGATAGGATCTGTGTGCATGCTTCTGTGTCTGTCTTTTGAGCGTCGTGGTGCTAAAAATAGCAGGAGACAAACTTCTGGTTTCTGTAATAGCATATTCGTTTCACACCATCATCCTCATTCTGCGGGCCTTTGCAGCAACCCACTGAAATACTGACATGAAGGCACATGCACACACCATGCACACACATATACTTTAGTGCTATGCACACACACACAAACACATACTTACAAAGAAACTGACTTCCTGTTTCTATAGTTAGTCTGCACCATAACATCCTCTTGGTTCGTTTAGGCAAGCAGAAACAGCTATTTTGGTTGAATGGCTTCACTGCAGCTCGAGAGAGTCACAGACATCCTTCAGTTGTATTTTTATCCACATTGTGGCTTAAATGTGCTTTGTTTGTTGTTTGGGCTAGAGTGAGCTCCATGGTGGTATTGGATGAAGTTGGGTGTGGAAGTCACAAATCAGGTTAAGTGCTAGTTAGTGTGACTAAATACATAAACATTTGCTGCAAGAAGGCTTACGGATGGTGAGATATGAAGCAAAGCAGAGAGAACTAGAGTTCAGAGGGAAAGTGCTGCATTAATATAAGAATACTATGGTGGCCAGGAAGTCCATTAGAAATTTACATTTAGTGAAACATTTTTCTATGAACATTATTTTATTCATTGGCATGACGCTGGCGATAACATAACCTCCTTGGCAGAGGTAAAAGACCCTGAATTAGAACACATGAATGAGCGAGCTGACTGTGGTAAGATGTCAACCCAGTAAGCCAGTTCTCCATTGGCAAACAGTGCGGGTGACGCATTTATCCTTTGTATATGTCTAAGCTGTAAACTTAACCCCTCACAACATCCCTTCCAGGTCATATCATTATAAAAGTGTTTCGGTAAACTTGTGAAAGTGTTTCACTAAATGTAAATTTGTATTGTACTTCCCAGCCACTGTAGAATACAAGTTTCCCGATCAAATACTTGATGCCAGCATGCAAATTCGTTGCGCTTGCTTTCAGCTATTTATTAATAGCCTCCTCGTGCGGAATACTTGTATGATAGCTACTCCACCATGTTGGCCACCTTCAGCAGAATCTCCTTGCTTGCCACCTATCTCCCTGTCCTTTCGTCTGTCCGTCTCCCCACCCACCTTCCCTTCCTTGTAGGAATCCACAGCTGCTGGGCACATTCTGTCCCTCTTCTTCCGAGCAGCTGGAGTATCAATCTCCTAACGTGTTCATCCTTGTGTGTGTGTCCATCCTGAGCACCCACAAGATATTAATAGCTTGCAGTTGTTTCTTTTAAGTATACACAGCAGGTCTTTGTGTTTGCATAAGTTGGATCTGCTTGTGTGACAGTTGATGGTGCGTACACGTGTATTAGTGCATCAGCGCTGGTGTGTGTTGGTGCAAGTGTATTAATAGTGCCCATTTGTTTCCTCTGAAGGAACTCTGTGGCTCTCTGTGCAAGCTTCAGGACATGTCACCATATTAATATATTTTTAGTGTCACCTGTCAGTAAACACTTGTGTTATTGTGGGTAATCATGCAAGTGCACATGTGTTTGAGAACACAGTTTGCCCACTGTTGTTTCTCAGCGTATTAATAACTTCGCACCACTTGTTAACGTGAGTGTTTAACATGTGTGCATGACGGCTTATAAGTGTATTAATAGCATTCTCAATTGCCAACACATGTGTATGGATGTAAGGCATTTACTCTAAATGACTGTGAACAAAGCATACGTTTATTAAATCCAGCCACTACACTGGCAAACTGATGATACTTGATGATACTGCCTCATGCAGGTTAGGTCAGTATGATGCAAAATCAATTAATTATTTTAACAATTAGGAGGCTGGAACACACATCAACACATCGATCGTTAGTATGCGTCGGATCCGTCTACTGTGGAAAGCAACACATTACGTCTGTGAGTTCAACTCCAAAAACTAATATCACTAAAAAGCTAAATGCTACCAAAGATTATCAACTAGGTTCAGAGCTCATCCTGAATAAGACACTGCCTTGTTAACAGCAACCGATGGAGTAAAACAAGGTCATTTTCAGAGTAAGAATGTGTCAATCTCAGTGTCATTGTAGGTAAGAAATTGTGACATTTAAGTTTTGACAGGAGCTGATGTGTATCTAAGTTTGAGTCTTCAGTTGATAATCCAAATTTCTGAGCTGCTTTTTTCCCCAAGTGTTGATCATAGCGTTGTAGAGCTAAAAAAAACGTAATATATTTAGTTTCTGAGAGATTTTGCATTGTTTTATGGTAAAATGTTTGCTCAAACCCCTGTTGAACACAAGCTGAAACGTGTCTTCTGCCCAGATACATACCAGGAAGCAGAAGATTACACTGTGATCACATGGTAATAGCTTTTGGTAATGGACCAAATAAAGACCTATTAAAAATTTTCTTACCATTTTTTCATGGGTTGGGAATAAAAGGATTATTAATCATAAATGCTCCATGCAGGGACAGTTGGTGGCAAAAATCATTACTATTAAAAACTATAGGTAACACAATCTGCATGAACTTAATGCACCAAGATGTGTTAACAAGTTATTTTTATGAACATTTTCATGAAGTTTGTATTCAAAAAGGAATTGTGGGATCATAATTTATAAAAAAAATATTAGTTACACATCTACGGGATTCACGGTGTAAAGGATGATAATGCAGAAATAATACTGTAAACTGTAAATCTATTCTGTAACTCTGAAAGACTTCGATAGTTACAATCTTTGAATCAGACACGCATATTTATATCCCCGTGTCGGGGATATAAATGATAATGATTTCATCACAACCACGTCCGCAGCCACGTCCGCTGCCGGATATCCTTCGTGTGAGCATGATTAATGGAACAGTTTTCACAACTGGAATTTGTACCTGTTTAGGTCCCCAAGAGTCATTAGATCCCAATTATTATCGGATTTATGGTTTTAGCTATATTTCTGAAACTTTTTCTCATTGACCTCAAATCAAGTGCAAATAAAAGGTCATGAACTCAGGATGCATCCTGTTCTGATGTCATACCAGGCAGGTTTAAAGTTTCCACACGAGGTGGAGCTTTGTGACTGAACACGTGCGTCTTCATATTATTGTATTGTGTTTATTCGCGGAGTTGGGAATAGGGGGATTAAAGGCATTCGGGGATATACCCCTAGCTGTCGCTTCAAAGGCTTAGGCCTTGTTTCTGTGATAATTCAGGAAAAATAAATGTTGTTTGACATTTCATAACATAGGCTGCATCAGTGCAGGCTGACCAGCAGCATAATTGCAATGAAATGCAGACAAACCTGACTCAGGTATGAATGTTTACAGAATGCACCTGTTTCGAATTGGTCTATTCTTAGATTTAATGTAGGAAAAATCATGCTTTAGCCAACAATGCTGTTCAAAGGTCACTCCATTATAAAAATGTTATGTCCTCAAGGCAGGGCAGAGAAAGTTAAAGGGTCCCTAGTTTTTTGTATCACAAGTTTGCATGCTGTTTAATGGGATTCTCCAGCTAGATTTCATACAGAAAAACAGACTTGCAATTGTTGAAACTGTTTTATCATTTTCCCTGTGGGTTGGTCAGGGTCACAGAGGAGAGCATAACTAAATATGACCTAGAGTTCTGTCATGAGATTGGCCTAAGTCTGAAACTTCATCGTCACAGTATGTCATAGAGCTAAAACGGACTAATGCTTCTGCTTTCATACCCTGGCAGGTGCTTATCACTTACAACAGAGGTAAAAATAACAAAACAGAACACTGGTGTCCACTAATTACACTCCACCATTCATATATACCACGCACTACCGTATTAACTTTGCCCTCAATTATGCAAATTAGACTTGAGCCATGACCTGACCTGACAGGAACATCAGCTGACTTCCTTTATGTACTTCAAAAAGACACTGTGACTGATCATCCAAACACGAATCGACCCGGGTCAGTGGTCTAAACCTCATAACCCACCCAGAAAATTCACCCATGTGCTGTGATCCAGCCATAAATAGATGTTAGCTGTAGGGCTGCCTTTGCACACCCACGCACACACAGAGCAGTGTTGGCACATAAGCGTGTTTTTTTCCAGGTAAAAACCCACCTGTGATGAAAATGATTTGACTGAGAAAACAGGTTCTCCTGTGTACTTCCTACTATTAGTCACCGGTGCGTCACTGTTACAGCGTCTACAGTAGCACAGTCATTGCATACAATGTATGTAGAGTGTGTACACAGAAGGACTCCTTTGTTTTTAATTCACCCTGCAGTCAGTGAGAATAAGGTTACTGTCTAGTGCAGGGCAGCTTAAACTGTTGGTTTGGATATGCTTACATACTTTTTGACTTCTGCTCTCTCCCTTACCTGCTGTCTCTCTCTCTATCTCTCACACACACACACTCACATGATGAAGAGCAGAGTGATGGTCCTGCTGCTGTGTTTTTGAGGAGCAGAGTGTATCAGTAGTCAGCTGAGTTGATCTTAAATCAGGAACAGGAAATGTGATCGGGGCCTCTGGCTGGTCAGAACACTGTCCCTATTGTCAGTGCACTGCGGTGGCTCACACTGGGAAAACACTGGGAACTTTTAAAGGTTATCTGTCCCGCGGAAAGGTTGATAGTCCCTTATATAAGTATTACAAAAGGATACCCAAAATGGATTGTGTATAATAAACCTGTGACTTTAAATGCCGTGCTTCTTGTTTTTCCTATGTGTTTTAATAAAAATGTTGGTTTTAATGAATTTGAGAGATTAAAAAAGAAATAATCTACAGAGTGAAAGTGTAACGTTTTCAGTTCATTGATTTGTAATCTGTTTCCCATTTACTGCTTTAATGAATTTTTACATCACCTTACAATTTAACAGCACATCAGTAATAATTTAAGTCCCATAAGCACTTTATACAAACAGCTGGTTTATTTTGAGGTTTTAGATTGTTAATTGGCTCTGTTTGTGTCTTGTTAACATCTCACTTAAGATTAAGTTAGAATTTCAGCATTTTATAAAAACAAGTTTATGACAAAGTCTGTTTTAAAAAGTCAAAATTATGATAAATACAGATTATTTAATACAAATATTTATTACATTTTAACAGAAATGTAATATTCATTTACATTTGTTTGTTTGTTTCAACTTAAAGGACAATAAATAAAAAACAATCTCTCATTGAGGCTTTTTTAACGACTGAACATTGATAAAATGTGATAAATAAAATCAATCACCTTGTTTGCTTTAAAGTGTAATTATTATGAATAAGCATCCCCTTTTTGTGTTTTGTGAATATTCATGCACTTGACTAGTGAAAGAAACAAAGAAGAAGAAGCTGTGATGAACCAATGCCATCAACTGCATTGCATCTTTTTTGTCTTTCTCTAAGAATATATCTTATGATCTCCTTTACTTTGGTTGTGAATGTCCGGCACAACAACTACCCCAACGTAAAGGTTACATGTATGTGAAAATATCTGACAACATCTGAAATTTACGCAAATGAATCATAAATGTGAAGTCAACTGAGCGGACAATGTAACACAACCCTGTCGCTTCTTTAACAGCCTCATTCGTCATACATGGAATGAACTGTTCAGATTTGCAGAATGTCTCAGCCATTAAAACAACATATCTCAGAGTGGAAAATGGCCAGCATGAGATACAGATCATAACATTAGCTTCTAAAAACTAAAATAAAGAAATGGAATGACAGTAAAACCCATGGTTTATTGATACAACTCAGCAGTTACAACATGATTATTGTGTGGTCGATTAGCCACCAGCTGGACAACATATCGCATGACTCACAACAAGACTGTGCCTGAAGGTGGATCAGTGCCAGCTTTTTTTTCCTTCTTTTTTTACTGTAGTAACGTGGTTCAAGGGATTTATGAGTGTTTTTTCTTCCAAAAATGTACATTTGATTGTGGAAAGGTGTACCATGATCTAAAAGTGCACAGCCTGGAAGATAATGATGTGTGAAGTGAAAAGAGAGTTTTTGTCATGTATCTCTGTGGTAATTAGCCAAAAAATACATATATAGATAAAAAAATAAACAAAAACAAGTTGTTTTAACATGAATAGAAAGAGGAATCACATCTCCTTTAAATAAATGCAGTTCTCTATTTAGGAATAAGTGACCTACGACCTCTTATAGCAACAATACAAAGTGAAACTCTGCTTTCTAACTTTAGTGTTTAAAGCAAATAAATAAACCACATAATAGTACTGCCTAATCAGAATTATATGAGCTTCATTTCTAACAACTAGTTTGGCCAAAGTGTGACGGGAAGCTGGTTCGTATGAGGAAAAGGGGAAATTTAAATAGAGTCCAAAATATTTTTGTGCACCATGCAGAGATAGAAAACAGAGTTTCCGCATGCAGAGAATGATGGAAGCAAAATAAGTTAAAGAATAAATGTAAAGAGCAGGTGGTGTTGATTCATCTGACATTCGTCCTCATGAAACTAATGCAACTGAATCTCTGCATGAAGCTCACAGAGCTTCCTTCTCACAACCTGCCGTTTCATTTACCGGATCAAACAGTCCGGTGGGATGTTTTCATTTTTCTGAGTCCTGTCACTTATGAGCAAAGAATGACAAACATCTGTTTGCAACAATAAATCAGCCTTTAACTTACGGACACAAACATCCGGAAGGAAACGCAATACTGACACTAGCTCCACGGACCAACCATGTTCTCTCTGAGGAGCATTTTGTGAAGGTAGAAGCTGCAAATGCCTGCACCAGCAACAACAACGGTGTGGACACGTGTGCGCACGTTTATTTTAGTGCAACCGACAAACAAATATAACTGCAGTTGCAATATTCAAATACATTTAAATCCCATTTAAAAGCAGACAAAAAACAGTTTGGAGTTTCCTTTTCCCCAAAATAAAACAGCCAGCCGGCGGTGAAGACACCTTCCAGTAAAAGGTTGCTTCTTTTCTCTCCAGAGAGCAGCCGAACATCTCCTACCTTGTGGAACATCCACCTTGAAGAACATCCACCTTGTGGAAGATCTAACTTGAGGAAGATCTACCTTGAGGAAGATGAGGAAGATCGCTTACCTTCAGAAGCGATGCGACATTCAGGCGAATGTGCAGCTCGTCCAGCGGTCCATCCTGCTCGCATTTGCTGGTTTTCTTTCTTTTTTCTAACCAAACTGTTCCGTCACTGGGACTTTTACCGGACTGAGTTTTAGAATAAGAGCTCCGCGCGACGCACGCACGCGCCGCGAACAGAGCGCAGTAAAGCAACTTCACCAAATAGTTTCTCTGATTAATCTGTACAGTATGAGAATGAACGTCCACCATCACCGAAAGCTGTTCCCCATTTATCCGTCTCCTCCTCCTCACCGAGACTCTATGAAACTGCTAATAAACCCAGCTGGAAGTCTCGCTTTCATCTGTGTGTGTGTGTGTGTGTGTGCGTGCGTGTGTGTGTGTGTGTGTGTGTGTGCGTGTGTGTGTTCTCCTGATGTGAGGGCTCCATCTACTGCTGCTATCTCTACTGGGTAAGGATGCTCTCTTTCTGTGTGTGTTTTTAGCTTTACCTCTGGCATAAAAGCAACTAACTGCCCAACATAATATCTGTTTTGTTATAAAAATGTTTACTTAACTGAGGAAAAAAACATTTCTGCCATATTTACAGATTAATAACAGCTCAGAAAATGTGTGTTCTGAAGGATTTTCTGTAAAATATAAGAACCTTTTATTATCACTCATCCTGGAGTATGTATGATGAACATTCTAAGTAAAACTCAAGTCACTGAAGATGCATGAAAGTATATTATAGCAGAGAAAGCAACAGATGCAATGAAACAGAATAGGCATAGTTTTTTATATATTTGGGAACATTATGGGTAAAAGAAGTGGTGCGTGGTTAGCACTGCAGCCTTATAGTGAGAAGGTTGCTGGTTTGAGCCTCGGCTTGGAGCACTGACCTCTCTGTGTGTTTGCATGTTCTCCTCTATATTAGTGTGGGTTCTCTCAGGGTTCCCAGTTTCCTCCCGTTCAAAGACATGAGTGTTAGGTCGACTGGTCATTTAAAATGGTCCTTTGGAATCAGTGTGTGCGACTGGTTGTTTGCTCTTTGTTTCCCAGTGGTGTATACTGGTGACCTGTCTGGAGTGTACCCTGCCTCTCACCCATTATTTCTTGGATAGGCTCCACCTGCCTGCAGACATTCACTGAAATAAGTGCTACAGATAATGGATGGATGGATGCGTAAAAGAAACTCTGTATTTTAAGTCAAACTTATTTCTGTTTTCTAAACTTTGCATATTTTGCTTAGAATGTAAAATTTTTGCAGCATCAGCTGTATTTATGAGTTAGATTGAAGTGGAAATTTCTGATACTGGTCAGCTTCAACAAGCTCAAGCTCATAAACCAGAACCAAGCCCACAAGAATGCTGACAACAGTTACATGCAAACATTAATAAAACATTAATATCTTAGTAATGATAATGTTAACTGATCTAAATAATATAATTATAAATATTTACTTTTTAAACCAGTAACATCTAAAAGTATTAGAGAAGACATACTGTGTGCTATTTAGTACTAGAAAATGTTTGAATTCATTAACACAACTTTATTTAATCTCTAAAATTAGAGAAAACTTTGTATTTATTTTGTTTTATTCTCAGTTTTAGAATTGCAAACTTATTCTTTTAGTTTGCATTCTAAAAAAAACAAAGTTACACCATGCAGAAGCTCCCAGTAGCAATAATTATGGCTCGATTTCTTTCCAAGTATACATAATAACCGTGAACGACACAGAAGCACCAGCAGTGACAGTAAATGAAATTAACCATCATTAAGATCATGAATGACACCAGTTTGTTCATAGAAATAAAAAGTAATCTGTGGAAAATGCCCTTTAGCTACAGTCATAAGATAAATGGCCCGTGGAAAACAAATATAAATAGCCGACACATGCTGAAATACAGGTCCTGAAAGAGGAATGTTCTGAATGAAAGACACAATACTACACGTCACTTCTGATGACACACAGCACTCACATCGCTACAGAAATAGCTTTTCTTAAAAACAACTGACAAGAATCAACTAGAACATGAATAAACACTCTTATGCAACACTATTGTTGTATGTTACCAGTTTTATCTTTAGATTGAACCCATTTGTGACTGAATGCTAAACACAAACTGCCGCAGACACTGAAGCAACACACTGCAACGTCTACATGACAGATTTATCAGTTATTGTAAACAAACAGCCAAGATGAATAGAATTAAAGCTGAATGAACTTGATCAACTTAGACATTACACTAGATAAAACATTCTGAAGCTGGAGATCCTTGGCTCGACTGGTATAAAGTCTTTGACATATAGTAACGGCATGGTTACTTAAATGGAGACACTTTTGTATCATATGTGGTTAAAAAGCCTCAAATGAGTCTAAATTGGGGTCATATCATCAGAATGTAACAAAGACACATTTTCAGTGCACTTTGAGGAAATAAATGATAAAAATGTGGCTCATTGACTCTGAGTCATCATGCATAATGGAGGGTTAAAAGTTAAGCATTTATTAATGGTGTCTGTTCCTCTTTTATTTTTTTCAATCGGTGATTATCAGACATGCAAAGACATTTACATCAGTTTATCTATTGCTGTGTAATGCTGACATACTGCTAAACTACTGGAGCTAAAGCGTTTCTATAACAATGAACAAAATATAGAGAATAATAAACATTTTTCAAAGAGACGAAGCCAGTGGTGACAGGTGATAGTAGCATATTTCTGTTGTTCATAAGAGTTATGTTCTTCAGGCAGCAGAGAATTAATGCATCTGTGTCTTTGGATAGTTTCAAGGCTAAGATGAACTATTTTTAAGGGAGGTTGAATATGAATATGGTCATTAAAATGATTTTGAAAACCATAAATTGTGTGAAAAAAGTTCAATTATGAGAAAGGTGTCAATGTTAACAAGAGTTAACAAGATCTGCTGAATGGCTCTCACACTGTAGAAGAACGTATAAACCATCTTTTGTACGGTTAGTTCCAGCTGTTTCCACTTCTGAATATTCTTATGACTTCTCTGAATTGTATTTTTAATTTGGGATCTGACCATCATGTGAACCCACCATACAAAAAGGTTCTATTTGAGATCACATGCACATGCATACGTATGAACCGAGGCACACACACTTCCAAGCAAATCTATTTCCACACTGTTTTTTGTTCTCACATGTCTTCATCATCCTGCTTGTGGCCAAATCCACACTGTGCCAAGTCAAGTTAGCCTCACCGGATCCAGACAGATAAATCCAATCTCAGTGAATACAACTACTTAAATACAGTGAACTGGGTCAGTTTTATCCGGTTTCATGTGACTCATTCTGTTTCTGCATCTCTGAGGGCAACAGTGGGTTTATCGTTGTTAGGATAAATTGTGTACCTAAGGGGAAAACTGCGGTTTATGTTTTCAGGGAAAAAAATTTTTTAAATACCATCAACAACTGTGTTTTTTTTCCCCCCCGGTCATCTTGCCAGACCATCCCACGGTCACAGGGCTGAATGCGGCCTGAAAAATTTGAGATACGTTCAAGCAAATTGAATTTCATAACATTCCTTTTTGAGCAGCACATTCTTTAGACAGCGCTTCTCCCATTTGCAGATGCACAAAGCGCCTGGAAACAATCGCTCCTGAAGTTACGTTCCCCAGTAAATACCCACTTTAACATGGCTATTTGTAAATCATACTGTGAGCATAAAAACATATCCGTTTACTTATGACAAGCCCATCAGCCTCTGTAAACAGAATATGAATCAAGTCAAAATCAGGGAAACAACTACAATTTTGAGCCTGTTTAGTGGTTTGTTTGCATAACTGATGAAACTTCTGCCAGCAAATCAACATCAGATGTCAGAAGAACTCACTTATTTGATCTTTTACCCTTCAGCGATGACCCGACTGCCGCTAATTTAAAGGACACACTGAAGTTATGTTTTTGAGTATGTGTGAGGGCAAATCAGCATTTCATCAACAAAACTATAGCAAGAGGAAACCTAACTTAAACATCCACAACTTGCAGCACAATGAAAATAATAAGATGCTCAAAGCCTGGCCACTAGACTCTCATAACAGTGCAGTTTTCTGCAAAACTCCCAGAACAACACAGGGACAAATGACAGATGTGGCATATGTGGGTAGAACTCCAAGGTGGAGGTTTGTGGCCAGTGGGGCTCACTCTTCTTCCAGTCACAGGAAGCCGGTAGGAATGAGAGGAATGCAGTCAGGCAATACGGTGATGGAGGGAGCAGCAGTTGCAGGGCAGATTGCCAGAAAAGAAATTAAAAAAAAGAAAAAGTGAAGGAAAAGATAGAGAGGGTCAGAAAGTGATTAGAGGCTGGAAAAAGCTGGGCTGCAAATTAACACACACAATCCTCCCTGATAGTGGTTTATGTTGATAACGTGCACCATGCTAGAGGGGTCAGTGACAGAAATGACACCGCGTATTACTGGGAATGGTGGAGCGTGTGGAGTTATCAGGCAGATACATTTCCTGGTATCGAGTGAACACTGTGGACACAGAAAGAATCTGCATTTTTTCTCTCCACGGATTTATTTTACCTTACAGACAATTTTACATCGACACAAAAACAGGCTAAGATATGAAACATGCCCAAACATGCAAGCGGATACAAATATAATGCAGACAAAACCTGCAGTGTCTGTTAAACTTAAACTCCAGATTTCTGTTTCTGGACGCTTTTCTGCTCTTAAGATTTCTATTGTCAGCCTGGATTTCACCAGCAGTTGTAAGTGTAAATCTGAACTTCCACATTTCTGGAGCATTGATGAAGCAGTCATGAGATGTTTCTATCCAAATTTTATCTTTTTTTTTTCTCTCAGGAAACTTTCCTCGTTTTGTCGTCTTTCACCTTTTTCATGAGCCAGATTCAAATATCTGCAGATCATTTTAGACAACAGTAAACATCAGGCAGACAGCTCCTAACAATCTAAACAAATATGGCATTAATATGGGACACAGGAAATTAGTTCATGCAAAATATCTAAAAAAAAGAAGAAAAGAAATATATTCGATTATTGTCTGTCGTCGCTTTAACTCTGTATGGTTAAAAAGCAAAGCGCATGTTCAGGTACGAGCAGCTGCATGGTGGCTTTGAACCAAGAAGGTGCTGGAGGCTTCTCGCAGCAGTGGCTTGCCTCTAAAGCCTTTCCACTCCCAACAACACAGAAGTGTAACCACAGAGGGGAGCAACAGCTCGTCTAGTTTCTCTGGAAACTGACTGTGTGACTCTGGAAAGTGTTGCTTTACAACGCCTTCACACTCCTGCATGTGGAAAAATTTAAGTGTCGAGAGTAATGTGTAAACCTTTGAAAGGTTTAAGATGAGGGTTTTTCTTTTTTTCAATATTCAGTTCCAAGTTTGTGAGGTGACGATGTCACTGAAGCCACATTAAAATTAGTACTTAATGGGTTAAATGTCCAACAAGTAAAGCTAATAGCACAAATAAAAGATTTCTTCTTCATTTATGGCTGTTATTACCAAGAAGATAATACAGAGAGAGCAAAGCGAAACCTTGAAGTGTATCACGTTTCCACTAATAGAGGCTTTCAGGTCTGTTTAAGCTCTATGAGACTTTTTCACCATGACAGTAAAGATTAGTTGCTCCTTTAGAAGATGATTGCAGTAAAACTACTCTTCCACAAGATGGTGACATTCAAATAAAGGATTAGTTTACTAATTAAACACATATAGTTGCTGGTTAAGACACCACAAATGGAACTAAGCAGACTAAAAAGCATCCGTCAGTCACACTTCAGAAGGTCCTGCCTCATTACTTCCCTTGACATTAGTTTTAAGCCTCTCCTGTCATGAAGAACCTTCTGCAGACTTAATAAGACATGAGCTGTACTTCTGGCTCGCTGCAGAGCCCACTTTAATGCATTGCTTTTCAGCTACATGGAAAAAGTTCAACCCAGCGCAGATCATTTCAGTCTTAAAAAAACAAAACAAAACAAAAAAAAAACAGATGCATTGCTGGAGAATTCCACAGAAAAATGACGACTTTTTTCATACAAATCTGTCTTTTAGTGAAAGTTTACACGTTGTTCAGAAGAGAAATGTGTCAGATTTAAAAAAGGAAAAGCCACAACACTTTGAGCTGCCTTTCAGTGAAGCTGTGCACAGAGTTGTGGTCTTAGACCAGCAGAGAGAGTTTATGTCCCAGAGGACCACTTTTAGCGGACTGTGGCCCCTTAACCCAGCGTCCCATGACCTCTAGAAACCAAACAAACCAGAAGTGTGATGATTTATCTTAATGACAAGAATAGAAACCCTCAAGTTCTTCAAGTTATTTATACAATTTGAATGCTCAGACTGACCTTTCTTTGTTTTCCTTTCATTGTCTTCAGTATGGTTTCAGGTCACAATACACTCTCCAAAAAAACTACTAACTAGTAGTTATCTTTACTACAGACTAATATAACCAACATACTTAAAAAAAATCTTAAAATGCTTTGTTTAACTAAACCAATCCAAACAAAGACAGTTTGTTACCACGGAAGACATTATTAAAAAATGATAAACTCCACAAAGTACTAAGTTTATTACTCCCACAGCAATGAATGAAAGCTATCATTATTCTTTCTGTAGAGAACAAAGACCACAAAGTTTGATTTATAGCCCAGTAAAGCAAGAAAAGAGCAAAATTTGAGTTCATTAATCTGCCTTATACTGAAATGTGAAATCTAAAAAGAAGTTCAGACGAAGCAGCTTTGAACAAGGAACAGTTTGAGATACTCAGTTTGAGTAAACATTTGGATCTGTGGGCATAAAAGTTTGACAGGAAATATTTAGAATAGATGATCAATTTGTGTTGCTTTAAAGTGCAAAAATAACTGTCCCGTCCCCACACTGGACCTGTTCTCTCTTGATCTTCACCACTCTGCACTTATCTCACTCAGCAGCTCTTTGCAGAGAGAGAGACTGTTATTTTGTTGCCTCTCTAATACTTTGGACATACTTGCTCTCCAGGGTGGGTGGTTCTGTTTCCAATTTTCTCTCCTTCCCCATCCTGAGAAACAACACTTCTAAACCTAAACAAACTGAACTAGAAAAACAAAGTTTAATGTCGTGTGCACGTCCTGCATTGTTATTTCTTTGTTACAGAGTTTGTTTGAGCTGCAACACTGAACCCAACAGAAAGTCAAGCTTCTCATAGCTGAACTGAACTGAACCAAACCATCACGCTGGAGTATCAGTCAAGATGAATAACTACACCCTGAAAAAGCCGTGTCCACAAAACATCTGCAAAACAACTAACATATTCTGTTTAACAAATAAAAACAACTGCTAGTTTACAGTACATCCACTTTTTACACATTGCTCAGCAGTTCTTATCAGATAGGTGTGAAGACATGGAAGTGCACTCAGTCTTACCGCTTTTTGGGTGCTGACGTTCAGGGAGAGGTCCCAACAATTCCTGCAGCAGTTCAGTCAGTCAGAGAGGCAGCGGTGTGGCGAGAGTGGTCGGATCAGACACGAGATAGCTCCTGCTTTGATAGGGGAGTGGTGCTGCAGCTCCGGAGCCTGGCTGTGTGCAGACTCACAGAGTCAAGCTGCTTGACACTACGAGCTCCCTCTGACTTTTTTTATGTTTTGCACTTCCTCTCATCTGGGCTCAACTTGTTCGTTCTCTTTTTCTCTCTCTCTTTCTCACACACACTTAATCACACCCCCTTAATTTTCTTTTTCAGAGAGGATACAGTTGTTCTGCTCTATCATTCCCCCTGTAACTTTCCGGCACTGCTGCCCCTGCTCTGGAAGCTCCAGGGAGGGAGGGAGGTAACGGAGAGGGCTGTGGAGATTGTGTGTGTTGTAGAGAAAGAGAATACGACAGATTGTGTAGTCATTTGTATCAGACAGACAATAGCAGGAAGTGAAGCTTCAGGATGAACAAAGTACACAGGACTAAAATAAAAAACTGCAGCAAGCAGAATTTAATTATGTACTAAAAACACACTGAAGCAGTTCTGACACTTTAAAAAGTTACTACTACTACTACTACTACTAATAATAATAATAATAATTGTTTTTATTTATAAATAATTTCTACACAGTTTTTTGTGTATTCATGATTTTTCCCAGATGATTTGCACATCTTGACCAGAACTGCATCATCAAGAGATTTAAGATTGTATGACTAATTTGTGATTATTAAACCAGATTGCAAATGCATAGAAAACACACACAATGAAAACACATGACTGCTGTTGAAATACACAAATGGAGCTTTCATAGTGATTACTGACACAACGAGGCATATTTCACTCTTCCAATTACTTTCAAGCTAAATAAAAAGCCAGGAAGTATATGGTCATTTAGCAAACCACCTTTTTACTGATTAGTTCCTGTGTGACTCTGTCTTCCTGAAAACACACCGGAAGGACATCCAGCACAATCATTCATGACTTTCATTCTAACTGGAGTCACCAAATCAGTGAAAATCACAGGTTATGGTGATGTGAGCTGCACATATCACTGTAACCTTTGCATTTTTATGGCACTCTAAAACAGGTGTATGCTTGTTTTCTCTGAAGCACAAACGGGAAACACAAGTTGCTGAGTGTTGTTTTGTCTGATTCATCACAGAGATGTGTCACAAACTGCATTCATTCATTTTGAGCTGCAACATTAAAAGCCCAGAAAGAAAAGGAAATAACTTTATTACATTGCAAAGAGTTACTGAAGGAACAAGCACAGTAAGCATAGCAGTTTACAATCTGTTGTTAATAATCAGGTTTTTCCATAAATTTTTAAATTCCTAAATTCTTATTTTGAGATTTGTTTAATTATTAAACAGGAAGCAAAAATCTGAATAATTCTGATAGCAACATACATTTTTGGTCACAAAAACACTGAAGTGATTGTAAGATACATTTAGTTTGTACTATATTTTTTAGCCACTACGTGTAAGATGACAAATTTAAATTATTTGCGAGGTTGTGAGGTTTACTATTTGGTTGATATTATAATAATTAATATTAATATTTCTGATATTCTGCAAAGACAGACTGCAGTTTTTGCATCAACTCATCCACAGTGTTCTCTTTTTCCACCTTTAATGAATCCAAGCTAGTCCCATCTTTCTGCCGATATAACAATGCCACATTCAGACATAACAATTTTGCAGTGAATGATGTCTTGAAGCTGAGCCAACACATGTTGGCCCTGCTGGACTGAATTAACCTGCATTGCTTTTCTGCAGCGGTTCGTAGCTTCTGCTGTTCATAGTAGAGAAATGCAGCTAAGAGGTTGACAACCTCAACTGTTGTGTGGTCTGGCTCCCTGCGCTACTGCACTAGCAGCTATGGATTAGCTTTCTGGTTCAGATGAAACTTCATCCTTTGGGAAAACATACAGACCAAAGGGAACTCATGTTTGGGGGTTATGACCCTTTGTCGGTGTGGTAAGTTGGAGAGAGGCTGAGGCTGACTCGCCTTGGTTTCAGTTTCTCCTCAAACAAACTTTGAACAGAATGTAGAGTTCAGTCTTATGAAAAATCTGTGAAGGAAACTGAGATAAGAGCAATAAATGGTTATGTTAGTATAAATTCAATAAATTCAAACAGGCAACCTGCTCCTTTTGGAACGCAGAGAGGAAAAAGAGAAAAGACGTCAGAGCTGATAAGAAGCAGGTTAGGAGTCCTTGAGGAATACAATGGGATCTGCATCATCTGGAAACATGAAGTGCAGACCGTTACAAGTCCCTAAATATCAGTGTGTGTGGAGGAGGAGGAAAGGGGGGGGGGCACCTTTATCTGCCAGAGCAGTTGAGAGAGGCCATAAAAGGGGAAAGTACTGGACACTGCTTATCAGCTTGAGAATGGCCATCTTTTTTCCTCATCATCCGCTTTCAACTTCATTACTTTATAAATGCCGTTCGTGGCATTTCTAAGAATTTCATATGAAAACATCTCAACTTAACTGTACTTATAAAGATCTATCTAATGTCTCAGCATCACACATGCTTCAGAAAAAAAGCTTCCAGTTGCTGTCTCTGCCCTGGGAATGATCACAAACACTTTGACTTGTGCTTCATCTCACTTTCATACAGTACGAGATTAATACAACCTGACTTATCTTTCAAGTAAACATTACCGTGAACGTAGCAGCTTTTAGTACTTAAACGGTCCAATATTATTCAAAATGGACTTTTATGGGCTTTTATCCTTCTATTAGTATTAATTGTACCTTGAAACGATCCCGGATGTAGTTTTATTTTTCATCCATATGTTTTCGTAGTTTTCAGAGCAAATGGCTGACCCCATCGCACTGACACGGCACTGTGGAGACTCCCCCCTGCTCCACTCCTCCAGGAAGTGTGCATGTGGCTGCTGCGCTCTCTACGGCGCCTCTCTGGCTGCTCAGTGTGGGCAGAGCAGAGGAGCAGCAGAGATGCAGAACAAGCAGGAGAGATACAGACCCAGGCGTTCACAGTTCCGGCTAGAAATCTCTCAGCAACAAATGAATAGTATGGCAAAAATTTTGTTTGGTGGATGGTGCAAAATGCATAATATTATCATAGATGTGCATTGGATAGACTGTGAGACAGCAAATATAGCATAATATAGAACCTTTAACACTTTGTGATACTAATGGTTGAGGGACAGAAATAACAAACAGCGCTGCTGCTGTGCAGAACACAGAGACTGCGATGACCTCTCAAAGAAACGCCTCCACCAACTGTGTCAAACGTACCAGCATACGTCCGAGGACCCTGGCTGTTGTGCTTCTCGGCTTTCAATCCGGCAGAACGCAGAGCCGACCTGTCTCGAGCAGGAAGGGGGAGTTTCCTGAAAGGTCACGGTTGTTCCAGCCAGACCAAACACTGGCTGATTGCTTTGTTGTTTGTCAGGTCGGTGCCTGTTTTTTTGTTGCACTTTTCCTTTGTTTAGCATTCCCAAGTTCATTACCTGACTCTGGCCCTAAAAGATGCGGAGGACAGTAAGGGGAAGTTTGAAGAATGGAAGGCAAAGAAGAGGAAGGTCAAGTGCGGAAAATACTGAAAATATGAGGGTAGTGGTTGCATGATGGATGCCGTGATTAGGCCGTGAAGGGGCCCCTGACTTTACTAGACTCTCAAGCTAAAAATAGCAGAAGTAGGAAGGTGCTTATGGGACCCAGGGGGGAGCAGAGTGGAGGGGACAGGACAAGTAAGGTCTGCAGTAATTGGTGACAGACAAACAGCTGGAGGGATGTGTGTGTGTGTGTGTGTGTGTGCATTTGTGTTTGTTTATGTAAGAAGGCTCTGTTGCATGCAGCTGTACCCTGTCTTTCAGATTTTCAAACTGTAATATTGCCTCATTTTCACACACACACACAGACACACACACACACACACACACACACACACACACACACACACACACACACACCACACACACACACACACACACACAC
>JBAMHX010000004.1:26729836-26748177 GCA_037177515.1 Pseudomugil tenellus
GTGAGATTTTAAATTTAATGCAGAATGAAACACGAGCCAGTGAAGCTGCTGTATGACGGGTGTGATGTGATGGGAAAATGGAGTCCTAGTTACCACAGGAGCTGATGAAGTTTTCTGAGAGAAACCAAATAAAAGTGTGTTGCTCTAGTCTAGACATGACATGACTAAACTATGGATGGAAGCAGAGAGGGGAATGAGGGATTCTTACTGCATGAAAAAAAGCGAGGATAACACCCAAACTTCTGACCTGGGGAGACGGAGAGATTACAGTGTCAGCAGTAAAAATGCCAGATGTGAATGTAAAACCTGTCGGGAACTTGTCCTGTATTTTACTCTGAAAATGGTCCAATCTTGCAACGATGAACACTCCTTCAAAAGATGCCTGGATCCAGATGGTGATCTGGATCACTCCCAAAATTCAATGAATTCTATGACCAAGACCTGTTCACAGAAAAACCATCATGAAAATCTGTCCAGTAGGTTTTCCATAAAGCTGCTAACAGACAACAAAAAATATAACCTCCATGCTGAAGGTAAAAAAGTCTGGTCAAAAAATGATCATGTGACCATTTCCACACCTTTTAACTTAAGATATGTTAAAAGCTCAGGAGGAAGAGCAGTCGTCTTTCAACCAGAAAGTTGTGAGATCGATTCCAGGCTTCCCCTGACTGCATGTCGAAGTGTCCTTGGGCAAGACACTGAAACCTAAGTTGCCCCCCGATGTGCCTATCGGGGTGTGAGTGTGTGTGTGAATGTGAACTATGTGGTGTAAAGCGCTTTGAGTGGTCAACATGACTGGAAAAGCGCTATGAAAGTACAAGTCCATTTACCATTTAAGATATGTTGCATGTTTCTGCATGTTCATACTGTATTTTTCTATTTGATGTTGAGTGTTTATTTTTTTATCTCCTTTGTTTATTTATTGTACTTTTAATTTTGTTATATATTTGTAATTTTACTTTGTTTTTATGGTGACATTTTAACAGCTGTCTAGGGACAACAGATAAAAATAGCCTTCTGGCTAACTGGCATATTTACAGAAATGTTTATTAATATGCATTGTCCCTGTTATAAAAAAAAAAAACTATAAATAACTCCCAATAATCCCAGTTTACAAAAATTCTCTATTAATGGACAATACTTGAGAAATAAATCAGTGCGTCTTCCAACTTTCCACCCAGAGCTGCACCTATAATAAAATGAGGCGCATTATAGAAACCACATGACTGAAGTCAGTAAGAAGTGAATAAACACTGTGGCATGTGTGTGTGTGTGTGTGTGTATGTGTGTGCTTGTGTGGGAAGTATAAATATAGGGCACTGGAAAACCTGAAGGAAATGTTTGGCCATTAATGGGACTTTGTTGACAATGTTTTTGAAGGAGAACACTTCCTCAAACACACAAAGTTCATTAGCCTGGAAAGCAACGAGAGCGCAAGAACATCACAAATCACTTTTTTTTAAAAAAAAAAGTCTAGATGTTTTTCTTTCCTTTTTGGAACAATGTGCAGCTCAGAAGAGGAAGAGGATTAAAAAAAGAGAAATGTGTTGACTAAAAGAATATAGACTTCACTCCATTGTTTTCCTCTCACAGTTTCATTCTTTACTCTGATCAACCGGTTTCTCAGACTCTCATAAAAATGCAGTTTTTTATGTTCTCTTCATATGTATTTTCTCTGCCTCTTCGCTTCTCACTCTGGGACAGCAGACAGTTATTTTACCCCACAGAAGGCCGGAGAATGGAGGAATACTCATGCGCCATGCATGCGTTCCTCACATTCTGCACCAAAACCGCATGGTGGGTTTAGCCCTAATGATATTTGGATGACTTGCATGAAGGGCATCTGACATCCAGTCTTTATAAGAGGAGACAAAATGTGCAGGAAAGAGTGAAAAAAGGACTTTCTCTCGTTGGCTTCATAGACAGCGAGTCGATGCGTAGAATGAGCTTCACATTACTGATCTGACTGCAGCATTTTCTTTTTGCTTTATCCTCTCGTTGTAACTGTCTGTTTAGTTTGAAATACAACTCTGTGTCCATCTGACACACACACACACACAGAAAAGATATGCACACAGAAAACAACACGCCCTTGTTATTACTGGAAAGTCACAACTGACATCCCCCTGCAGGCGGCTATGTGTCAACTGAACACTCAGACCCCAAGCCGGGCCACAATAATACAACTTTCACACTATCAGTGTGCACATTTGCAGCTCCAGTATCAGTCCCAGTTCAGGGCATCACTTGTCTGTATAAATACCCTCATAGACAGAAATATACGGCCTTTTTGTGCTTTCACAGCGAAGCCGTTTTGGAGTGTGTGTGCTTATCTAGTAGCTGTGACCAGTACCTGCCTCACCCACACGTCCTAACCAAGTCATAAGGACCATTTCAAGAGTCGCCAGGCTGTCCTGGTGTGACCTCGGTCACCACCGATAACCGTCAGACAAGAAACGTTTTAAGATGATCTTTGTTATGCCTTGTTGTGTTTTATCTAATGTTATAAATCAATTATCCAATATTTTAAATATGTCTTAGTGTTTTTTAATCAACTATCCAAACTGTAAACACAAAGCTGCTATATGATCAGCTTATAAAGACATAAAGAAAAGATCTATGAATGCAATCATCATATTCCACACCAGGACTCGCGTGGAGGTGCTGATCACTGAACACATGAAAGTTTTATTCACTGTGGTTTCATTTTAGTCAAACATCCCTTACGTTTGCCATCATGTCTTAAATGAAATGTACAGGAATGTTTTAGGCTACTAAATACTACTAAAGATGTTCTTTAGCTCCAAACAGCCACTCTTTTAGCTGAAGCGCTGGTAAGAAGAGTGGGACTGGAAATAAACAGCACCGCGGTGAAGCTCAGAAGATGGTTTAGAAGCTGAACAGCCACTGTTTGTCTTCTCAGCCTTTCTTTTGTGCTGCTGGCTGCACGCTTTGGGTTGTTTTCCTGCTAAAAAAAAAAAAAAAACACAAACCTCTTCTTGAACTTAGTTTTATGATCACAAGTAACAGATTTTACTCTAAGTTGTCTTGAAAACTTCTTTTTAAATGATTCCTCAGATGTATTTGGTAGCACGGTAACTTTTTAATCATGTTCTTCTTAATGATTTTAATTTAATTTGTTTTTTTATTATAATTCTTACTCTGTTTTTATTGTTTTTTTTCTGTTTCAACATCTGTAATGCTTTTAATGTTTTTATGTAAAGCACTTTGAACAGTTGTGTACATGAAAGGAGCTACACAAATAAACTTGCCTTGCCTAAAGCAGCTCCAGAGCATGCGGGAGCCTCCACCATGCTTATTTGTTGTTTGTGTGTCATGTTAACACTTATTAACAGACTGATGTACTCCCAAAGGGCTCCGTCTGCCCTGTGCCCACATTGTATCATCCCAGAAAGACTTGATGAGAGCTGTTGCAAACGTTTATTTTGCTTTTCCAGCAGTATTAACGCATGTGTGTTCCTCCGTTGCTCCTCAGCGTTCATCCACTGGGCCTTGCTTGGCTCATTGTGACTGGTTGTTAAAGTGGGTTCCTTCACAGAGACCTTGCATCTAAAAAAGGTGGCTTCACTCAGACAAGTGAAGGATGCATAAAACTGAAATGAGATAAAATGCTGCAGCAAATGCAGCCAAAGAGCCCCTCGCCTAATGGATGTAGCTGCAACCAGAGCCCCTCTTTCCTTCATCTAACCTCGTGCACAGACGTAACGGTTCAGCAGCCCGCATGAGCGCAACCTTATCAGCAGGCAAAAGAAGTGCCTCAGCGTCGTACCAGAGCTGACAATAAACTGTCGCGCAATGACTGGATCTCTCTGATAACCTTTTATTTGTTCCTCCTGCACATCCCCACTTTTGCAATCTCACTCCATGCATGTCCAGCCAGGGAGATATGAGCTGAGGTGAGCTGAAATCTCTTCCGACATATTGTGTGCCAGAGAGGCATCTTGATACTTGTCTGTTGCGGGTGTTAATCTGCACTGGTTTGACTCAACACGCAACAGTTTTTGTTGAAATGTTTTTCCAAGATGAATGAATGATCTTAACAGTGTATGGCTGATCTCAGTGTTCAATCTGAAAGGTCATTAGGCCAAAAAGAGCTTGCAGGCATGTGTGATGAAGGCACAGCGCCCTCTATTGGCTGATACAAGAACAGCAAACACTGCACTGAATCAACGCTTCATCTTTCAATCTGAATATTCGGCACATGTGGAGAGCTTGTTTAAACTGAATCACCTTAAATAGCTTCTTGTTACAATATGAATTAACTTGTTTCATTGCACTCAAAGAAGAAAAGGAATAAAATGACCAACACTGATAAGTCCAGCAATGTTTTTGGGCTTTTACCAACAAACGGTCAGGTACAATTAAATTAGTTTAATATGCAGATGAGCAGCTTAATTTCAAAGATTAAAGCACCTGAATACAATAAATGCTTATTTCTAGGGGAACTAGTATTATTAGACTAATGAGGATTTATGTAAAAGAAATAAGAATAAAGGAAATGAGTGTCTGGAACCTACAACTTTACCTGAGAGCGCGTTTCCTCCCTCCTGATGTATCTCCAGGATTTGGCTGCCACGTCCTTGTGTGTCTCTTTGGGGACTTTTGTTATAAATTTTAAAAGCTCATTAAGGTTTTTTGCAGATGGATTCAACCAGAAAAGGTTTTTGTGAATGTTACCTTTGCTGATTTCCACCAGTTAAGACCCAAACCATGAAACATTCATAAGAAGTCTCACTTTTTAATTGTTAAATATTTATTTGCCTCTGTAAGAAAATGTTATTGTATGCATTTTAAATTATTTTTATCCTTTATTATATTGTATTGTTAAAATTCTCATATTGTAATCTTCTGCATTCGGTGTCCATGAAAAGAACAAAAGGATGTGATTGTGTCCAATGGAATTTTAAGCCGTTTTACCATGAAGTAATGCAAAATGTCTCACATATGTCCCACTAGGTACTTATGGTATAACAGCAGACTGGTTGGATTAACAGGTTATGTGTCCTTCAGCTTTTGATTCTATACTTCATCAATACTTTTATCTTCTACGTGTTCCAACATTACTGGTTCTGGACTCCCACCTGCAGCGAACCCTGCAGTCAGGTCTCCTAAACAGACGATGTCCTTACTTTCTGTGCTTATTGGAGCATCTGTTCATCCAGAATGTATGAAAACATTCCCATTATTAATGTGTTTCTTTTTCGGTTTGTTCCAGATTAAAATGCCAGTCCGGAGATTAACTCCATGTCATCCTGTGTAACTGATGAAGACGGGAAGAGTCCACACCTGTCCGTCAGAACCAACAGGCTCATTATGAGAGGCTGCGATTCCCAAACGCATCATCCAAGTGTGATGTAAATGTATTCTAACCAAAGCAGATAGTCTGCACATTTAAATCGTCTTATTTGTGTTTTTACAAACAGCAGGAAAATGTTTTGTGTCAGTGCGCAAATGTTTTTTCATCACGACAAATGAGAGAAAAGAATGCTGCTATGTACAACAGTTTATTTTTGATTTGCAAAACATCCAACAAAAATATTACATTAAATGTCAATTATAATAGAAAAAGAAAAAAATGAGACAAAATATAAATTGCAATTACATTAGATTCTATGTGACTTACATGACTTGATAATTGGAGCCATATAATGCTGACCTACACAGGCAGTTCATGGCTAGTAGCTTGATCAGTATACATGTGTTACTAACATTATATTAAGCCTTTTGTTGGTTCAGGCATTTAAATTCACCATGGCATAATTTAGGTTCAAAATGCAACATAGGAATTTGTCAAATTCTAATTTACCTCTTTAAAAAGAAAGAAAGAAATACACTAAGTACAAAACCAATTTCACACAACCTTGCCATTTAAATCTGTCTGAGGAACGCTTGAAGCCAGCTTTGTTTACACCCTCCCCTGCATTAAAAGGGTCGTGTTATGGCACACAGCTCAGGGTAGACGCAACCATGGCAACACTGCTCATCGGTTTTTAACTCATCAATCGCTCCAATTTCATTCAGTGTTTACCTGAAGCAGTTTGACATGAAGACAGAAAACAGGTTTTGGGGTTTACCAAACCGAGTCGTTGTTCTGTTAATATGAAGGATCTGAATGGAATATTTCCCCATAATAAGCATCATTAAGTTGCATAATCCCCCTCCGCTGGGGGCTGACGCCAACGTAGTGTCAATTACACACAACCTAATGAGGCTCGAGATAAAAGCAGCATTGCATGGATACTGAGGATTTCACACCTTTTCATTCCTCTTTGCTTGAGATTGGCAGGGAATGATGAAGGTGTGGGAGGAGACTTTACAAGAGGAGGAGAGAGGAAGACAAATAGAGCAAGGGAATATAAATCAAACTAAAATAAGCATGATGTGCTAAGATAACAGCTATCAAGAGGAGCACAGAAGCATATTTCACTTCTTCTCCTGCTGCAAAGTCTCTCAGGTTGTTGCTTATTTAAAGCTGCATTTGCTCTGAAAAGTTCTCCTCCTTAGTTTGCCCTTAAAAAACTATGAAGATACTGCAGATATCAGCAACAAGGCAGCAAGATAGACTGCACTTGCTGCCAAAAACCGCATGATTAGAAGAACAGAGTGAACAAAGATGCAGATAATGTTGGTGTTTTTGGGGCTGAATCCTAGCCAGAGTCCAGATGACCAGAATGCAGGCAATATGTCAAAAACACTCCTGCTATTTGTGCATAAAAAGGAAGAAAAAAAAGAAAAAAGCATTGCTAAGTCTGAAAAAAGTACAAATAACAACGGAAAAACAAACTATGAATGACTTCATTAGCTGGACTCTCCCAAACCTGTGAGATATCTCTGAGGTAATCATTGAAGTATGACTCATTAGACAGCAATAAATACCAACATGAATACAAATATAAAAGTAAAAACAGAGGCAAATGCTTCATGCTAAAGCAAAATCTGAGCCAAAAGAGGTAGGTATTTTAGGTAGATTATGGTGTACATCCATTGTGGACGTTTCTTTTTGTAAGAACTACATTAAGTTGATTCCATTACAATGCCTGTCCAGAAGGAAGAGCAGAAAAAAAGAGTAGAGACCTTTGCATGGGATTTTGTGTGACATGATTTTTTTCAGACAGGATTTGTAATGGCAACAGTTTTATAAAAAAAAAACTTCAAAAATGCCTTAAGATCATGAGAAACTGTAAAGCTTGCTGGTGATAAAGTACCGTGAGTGAGATGTACAGATGCATCTCAAAAAATTTAAATAAGGTGAAAAAATGTAATATTTGTTTTGTTCAAGTTATAATTTCAAATTTGCAACTAGATTTAATTCACTATATCTATATCAGTGTGCGTTTTTATGGCCAGCCAACTCCCCTGACCTTAACCTCATCGGGAACCTCTGGGGTATTGTTAAGAGGAAGATGACCAACTTGCAACCCAGGAATCTAGCAGAGCTGAAGACTGCTACTGAGACCACCTGAACAGTGTCACAAACTTGTTTCCTTCCTGCTTCCACGTATCCAGGCAGTCATTTATGCTAAAGGAGCCCCAACCAAGTGCTGACTGGCTTTTTCTAGCCCTCCTTTTACTATATTATTATGTTTTAATATAAACATGTTAATTTTAATATTTTGACATGTTGTATTTTTTATTCTAATATTTTGAGATATGGATTTAAAACTATTCATGTTTAAAACAAACAAACAAATGTTTCCTTATATCAACACAATGCCTACAAGTTTCCTGTTTAGATATAGTAAATTAAATCTAGTTGCAAATTCGAAATTCTAACTAAAACTAAACAAATATTCAATTTTTTAACGTTATTCTAACTTTTTAAAAAACACCTGTACATTGCAGGCATTGTTACGTTGTTATATTGGTGTTCTGGTGGGAATCCATCCAGGTTCTGAGCAGCCTACCATGATTAAAAAAAACAAACAAAAAACTAACAAACAGGAAACTCTGATGATGCACCATACTCACATATAGTGGTTTTGCATGTTATGAACATGATTTCAGGATGGGAAAGAAGGTTTGAGACAAAACATATCAAACATCGAGTCGTATCTAATCATTTAGCGTCTTTTAAATCTCATTATGTTAAATTAGTGGCTATAATACATCCTTGAGAGCGTTCCTGTTCGATTATAAAATCTCCAACTCCTCATTTACCCTGTTCTTGTGTTGAGGGAACTCTCCCTGTGGCACTTACATATTCACCAATCAAGCCACTGTATCAAACATACACAAATCAACACTGCACCTCAAAAAGACGAAAAGAACTAATTCCAACCTAAATCTACATACAAAAGTATGTATTCAGAATAAGAGGGGGAAAAATCAACATGGAGACTTTAAAAAAAAAAAAAAAAAAATCAGTGTTCAGTAACCAAGCACATCATACCCCCCATCAAACTGACGCACTATACATACGAGTGGTAGTGCCTAAAGACGCGCAAGCTTCGACTACTTAAAGCTTGATCACAGCAGGGTCATTCATGGGACATGTCAAATTAAATGTATAATCCCAAGCACCTTCTGAACAACGTTTAAATAAATGATTTAAATAAGGGAAAGAAAAAAAAACAACAAAACCTTTACCTATTTGTGCTATGCAGATAAACCGCCATGTAGTGAAGATTCACAGTGACTGAAAGGAGTTGGAATAAAGCCACAGTGACAAACAGCCACTCTGCTCTGGCAGGTTTTAAAATAAAAAAAATCCATATTGGTTGAATTGATCAAAGCAAAATCTCAAAACGTCTTGCGTGCCGAAGTTGTGTGCAGACATCTGAACAACAACCACCAGTCCCCTCTGTCTACTGAGATGAAGGCTACCTCTGACGAGGGACCGCATGTTTTAGCTAATGTCCTCTGTCAGAAAGCTAACAGAAGACAGAAAAACCTCAAAATGATTTCCTTTAAGTTGCTTCTGGTAAAGCTGTCTGCACTTGGCAGGACATGGGAAAACATTTCTTTAGGAAAGGAATGTTATTCCTTGTATAGTTTTACACAAATCCCACATGCAGCAAGCCAAAGAACACTATCCCGCACACCTAAGCGATATAAGTCTCTTTGCAGTTTGGATTACATGCCATTAGATGCTGTCTGATGAAGCATAAGCCAAAGATGACTGACAGCAGAGAGAAGGCAACTTTACATCATATACAGATTGTTATTCCTAAAAACACTCATGAAAACTATTTATGTTTAGTAGATTGGAAAATGAAAATTCCCGAGGCTCTGAACTCATCATTTTGATGTACTGTAATGTAGCAGGTGTACAACTAACTAGCTGATTTATATGGCTTATTTATGAGAACGTCCTGTTCTCTTCTTTTCTAAAAAGAACCTTGGAAATTAGCATTAGCTCACTACTAAACTAATGATCATTTGTCTGAGTCAAACACACAAGCAACCTTCGCTTAATCCATTTCTAAATCTTTCCAATCAAAAAAACATGACTGTAGTAAAACAGATTGTGTCAGAACATATTGATAATATATCAGAAACAAAAAATTATATTTGCATATATCTGTCTTGGGAAAAAAAAGAAAACATGTTCAGAGGGTCTATAGCCCTATGTACAGCGGCAGACGCATCATATTTATATATATTTATATGAGTGTGTTATTTCTATACCTGGTATTTACACAATGCAGCCACCAGAGGGCTGCGCAGCATACATCATCAAACAGGAGGGCCAGGTTGTGCACGTGCACATCGCTCCCACCACCACAACCAGGCCCTCTGACATTCTAGAAAATCCACTTCCCTGTCACAAACGAAAGGGGTGTGATATCTGTAGAGGTCTGCAGCAGCTTCCAAGCTCCTCGCCCACTGAGCTCACTGTATACTAAAGAGGAACAATTCATGGAATTGTTTTTAAAAGTGAAATGACGCATTAAAAACAATAACAACAATAAAACCTATTGCAGTTATATCCATGTCTATGCCAAGTCAGAGTATGGTATGCAGCTATATATTCACAAGAAGACAGGCCCCTTGCTTTGGCCTCCGATAACTACTCCAGTTAGATTTGGCATTTTAGCCCTTTAAAATCTGTGACAAATACATACTGTATAGTGTTTACTAATGGGTGGTTTAACAGTGCTTAGGATACATATGATAGCAATTCATTATTATTATTATTATTATTATAAAAATAAACAATTAAACCAAATAAAAAGAATAATAAAAAACAATTTTAAAAGAGAGGAACCAGCCATAATGCTGACTTGGTTTAATTGATAATTAACAGTGTAAAAGTAGCTAACACATTTAGTGGCTAGTTCTCACCTCAAAACCAGGCACCCTACAATTCTAAGAAAACCTCGCTAAATTACAGACTATACTCTGTATTCTGCATATTGTGCAGTATAAATCAATATAATGATATTCTCCTTCATACGCAGTGAGGGTAGTCAGACAACTTGCCATGTGGCTGCTTGAGTGAAGCGGGCCATCGAGCAGCAAGGATTTTTTTTTAGCTTCTGAACGCTTTCATCAAAAAGAAGTTGACTATACCTTTGGTGAAAGGTGAAAGGCGTAGTTTGCATTGTACACAGTCATAAGTATGCTGCCTTGGAGAGAAGCAAATTAAAAAAAAAAAACAATCCACAAAAACAAAGAACATAAGTTCTGAATGATCAAAGACAAATGAAAGTAATGTGCAGGCACTGCGTTTGCACTGGTAAACTAAAAAGTAAGGTGTGCTGTTTCTAAATTCTTCTGTTTCACATAGTTGATGTAAATATAAAAAAACAACCCCACTAAAACCAAGAGGTAGCTCAACTGAATGGCTAAATGAATAACTGAGAATACTTGTTGTGTTGGTGTGTGCACGACACTTGCACACACAAAATGTCCAGGCATTTAAAGCAGCTGTTTGTTGAGTTAAATACTTACAAAAACACTTTACATCAGGCAGATGTTTTATGGATAGCTTAATTTGTACATGACATTCCCTTGTTTACTGTGTTTTAACATCTGCTTGCTCTCCACATAACCTTGGCCTTTACACCAAGATACACTTCTTCAGACGTTACATACTAGAAAGCCCACCCCCTCCAAACTCACTCACACACGCACGCATGCACACACACTCAAATACACACACACACACACACTTTCTCCTTTCTTTGTGCACCATACTCCACACCTGCTTTTAGTCCATCCAGCACATTCTCAGCTCCTTCCTTCTCTCCATCTCCACCCTGGTGGGGTCTCGTTTCCAGCCTCCCACGCAAGCGAGCTTCAGAAGGAGCCTCTAGGAGACTTCGCTGCCGAACACTTCCAACACCAGCGGGGTGAGCTGCATGCTGTGCTCTGGCTGGAAGGACAGCAGACGGTACTGTTTGGAGTGCTCCTCGTTGAGGCTGCGCAAGTCGGCCAGCTTCTGGATCATCTTGGCATAGCGCAGTCGTCCTCCGGGGTGGTGTAGCTGGATGTAGGCCTGCAGGGTCTCAGACAGCCGGTCTTGGAGAGCTTCGATCCGAGTGTGGTCCTGAACACCTGGGCGGTCTGCAGTAGAAAGAAAGAGAGGCTCGAGCTGACTGTAGCAGTTACACAAGCAACGGAAACTAAGAAAGACTCTCATCATTAGAATTCATTCATTTTTCTACCACTTAAACAATAGGCAGGCAAGAGGCAGGGTACACCCTGGACAGGTTAACGGGCCAGTACAGGGTAAACACAGAGACAGAACCCGGCTCACCATCACCCCTAAGAGAATTTAGAGTGATCAATCAACCTAGCATTCACATCTTTGAATAGTGGGAGGAAGGAGGAGTACCTGGAGAAAACCCACACATACAGGGTGAGAACATGCAAACTCCACACAGAAAGCCCACTGGTCAGACCCCCCCCCCCCCACCCCCACCCCAGCCTAAGCTCGTACTAGTGACCTTCTTGCTGTGGGGCCACATTTATCGTTTCTCAAGTGACTCAGGTGACTTGCCAATTTTAGATCAGGAAGCGCACACATGCAATATTAATGAGGTCCCTTATTCACACGACGTGATGCTACACATGCATGCTAGCTTACATAACTGTGCATGCATAATGTTTATACTGTACCCTCTGCAAATAGATACCGCACATGTGAATATGCTCACACAAACATTCAGGAGCTGCACCTCACTGCATTTCACACCAATAAAATTAGGTTATCAAACATTTATCAAAATGTTGCACTTTTTAAAAACATCTTTTTAAAAAGACGATTCTTCTCTCTTCAAAAGAAAAAAAAAAAGGAAATGCAGGAAAATTAGTTAAGTCATTAACTATTCATGATGCAGCTAAACATATTTGCTTCTTCCCTCCTCCACACAGCTCTTATTACCTGGAGAGAGCAAACAGATGGCCATCAGCAGTACATGCTCCTCCTCATGTAGGTTGAGCTTCTTCAGGCCCACCTGGAACTTCACCAGAGGCTCCAACAGCTCCAAAGTGTGGCCCGCTGTTGGACACAAGCACATCAGTACGTTCTGTGCAGGTTCACATTCCATCACAGAGAAAAAAAGCCCTCAAGGGAGTGCTACGGATCTTCTTACTCTTCATTTCACTGTATTGTCTGTAATTATGTTTTTTTTGTATCAGTGTCACCAACGTTAATGTGATAATACAACATCATTTTGTTTTGTAGTTGGATAAATGAGTCATTTTAACGCAAGTGAACATATAATTGGTGTCCAGAGACAGATTGCATTTTGCTGATGGTGTTTGTAAACTGCATTGCTGTGAGTTGCCACATAAATCAGTAAAAATAAATAAGTACTCTACTAGAATCCAGGATTTTAATTGTCACTGGATTGGATGTCGCCTCGTTTTTACCTGTAAACAAACATAACACCAGCAGTCTGAACTCGGTTGCCTCCTTGTTGTCAAAACTGAGTTCAAGTTTTGCAATATGTTGAACAAAAATAAGGAATATTTGGTTAAATATCAGTGTTATCTGATAGCATTAATCACTTTAATCTTGCTACAGACTGAAGTTCCTAAACGACATGGTAACAACTGCAGTTAGCAGGTTTGCATGAGACCAGAAAAAACACAAATTATTGTTTTAGTCAGACTAAAACCAGACTAACCCACATCTTCAATGCACTTGAGGGTCAAAGCACTTCTGCATCTATAAGCTGACCTAACCCAAAATGTGTACATACTGTACACATCCTTCATTTTGTAAACGCAATAATGTGCACATTACAGAATTCTCATGCACTTATTCACATATTTTGTGCCCGAATAGCAGCTCATGAAGACCACATATTAAAAAGCATATTAAGGCTTAAATATATTTGTGCTTTTATAAAACACAGCAACTTCTAATAAACTCACATTGTAGAAAAATGACAACATTTGTGCATATGACCAAGAAAAATTCAACAGAATTCTGGCTTTTATGCAGGTTTTAATAATAAAAAAAAAAACTCTGCCTCAATGAGACAAGAGTTTAATTTAATGACCAGGTTATTCTCAAACTTTAGCTCGACTCTGTGTAAAAAAAAACAATAATGTGGTTTTTAAATCTGCTAAATGGCACATTAGTATGGAGCACGTTTGTACACAAGAAAATCTTATGTTTTGATGAAATTTAAAGCACTCATACATGTTAGGTAGTAAATTCCAGGTATGGGGAAGGCTCAACTTTACAAAAATATGTTATGACAAGTTATAATAACACACATATTTAGTGTGTGATTGTATGCTTATTTCATACAATGTGTAGTTTGTGGTGAACCAAAAATAGTTCTTAAAGCAAAGAAAAAAAAAAACAATCTTTGAATTTCTGTAATACCTTTGAATTGCTGAAAAAGTATTTTCTACTTTTTTCCAAAAATTAACTGCCTCGAGATTTTATTAAACAAGCTGCCATAGTGAAGGCTTCAGGGAAGAGTTGTGAAGAGAGTTTAAAATGTATTGATTACACATCTATTCCAGTCATGTTCATGCCACATACCCCGCGATATTTTAAGAAGAGCACAACAGAGCTTCTTCTCCTCGTTCACACAGTTGTTGTTCTGTCGTTAGCAGGTCAAGAGTGACATTCTTTCCTTGATCTCAAAAACAGGGAATCCTTTTTTGAAAGGCAAATGAAAGCCATGCCTACGGGGAATGCTACAGATATGTAAGACTGGTTATGCAGAATTAGCATTTTTGGCTGGAGGGTGTACACAGGCCACAGCCAGTAACCTTATCTACAGCTGTCACAGTAATGATCAAGTACTTCTTTTAGAGCAGATTGCTTCCTTTAAACACTTTGTAAACGTGTTAATGTGCAACATGCATGTCTCTTATCAAACTCTTAATGTGGGAAAGTTATGGATCCAGTACAAGATATATGATCCGACCACTAGCTTGTGTTTTCAGCAGCCAAACTGTAAACAACAGACTTCATACTGACCTTTGGTGACATCACTGATCTGGTATTTAAAGTCAGGCCCACCACAGCTCCAGGACATGTCTTCCAGGTTGAAGCTCTGATTTGAGCGCAGCATGATCACTTCAATGGCGCTGGACTTGAGTAAAGCAATCTGGTCCTCTGCAGTCAGCTCCCTACAGAAAGAAAAACAAAACAATGTTAATATTTCACAAATAGAAAACATGGATCACGTCACACCTGCAAAAAATCTATTTTTTCTCGTGCAATTTATTTATTGCTTTATGTCCACGGCCATTCAAAGTCTAAAAAGTGAATCAGAAGAGGGAGGAAGCAAAAACACTTCAAAATACTGTTTTCTGTTACAATCCCCAGTATGGACGGGTTACTATGTGCAACATGCGTGTCTGCAGGAGTCAAACCGGACGCCTCGGTCCCAGTTAAAAGCTTCATTCTGATGTCAATTCTTCTAAAATTCTGTGAAATGAAACTAATGACCTGACAGGAGTCTTGAGCTGAAGGTTTGTGGTGTTTTTTAGGGATTACAATACAGATTGAAAGTGGGCAAACATTCCAAAGGTAATCCTACATGTCCATCAAACCTTTTCAGTGGTTATGACAACTTTTAGGAAAATACAGGCAGTAACTTGTTTCAGCCTTGACTTTGCAATGACCCTGTGACACACACAGCATTGGTCCCTGTCAGCACACAGTGAAACAAACACTATGTTCCATATGTGAAAGGTATGACAGAAAGGACAGCATCTTGGACAGTCATTGTAGTTCCGCCTTTACAGCAACAAGGTCAAATAGACAAAACAGAAGAATATAATTTTATCCAATACTTTCCCACATGTTCAGATTGAAATATCTTGTGTCTTTTAATAACCAATTGTCATTTATAAAGATCTAATATCCTTGTATTACATCAGTCTTTCACTCTCGCATGACCTGTAAGTGGTGGTATTGCAAAAGGACATGTTGACTTTACACTGCAAAAACTAAAATCTAAGAAAGATTAAACATCTCAAATCATATATGCTTAATTTTTTAAACGTAAGATCATTATTCTTACTTAGTAAGTTTTTTTAAAAGATTTTTTTTTACTTGTTTTAGGAATTCTTGACAGGTTAATGCTCATTGAAATAAGATAAATTATCTGCCAACAGAACAAGAAATTTGATCTTATTTTCTTGTTTTTTAAAGGCAGTTTTTGTAGTGTAGGAACAATGCAATATTTAAAAAGTTCTGCCATTGTTGCATGTAAAGCCTATCAGTGAGCTATGGTCTTTGGACCAGAGCCATCACCATGGCACAGCATCACCTCATCAGACAAAAAACAACAAGTATGTGTACAAAGTCTTCAACAGGTATTTAGGTCAAAAGTCACTCTGAGACAAGCAAATAAATGTATATTACATTACAAACTGTTTAAAAGTTCACTGAAGTTGCTGTGTTGCCAGTTTATACTGCTGGGTATAAACAAATAAATATGTAAACAAATAAAGAAGCTACATTAAATGATTGAATAGAATTAAAAAGATAAAAATAAGATGATAATAACACTATACTAAATAAAAAGAGCAAATAAACAAATAAATAAACTAAATGATGAATGCATTAATGTGGCTGTTAGTTAACAGCAAAACTTTTAGTTTTTTCCCTTTTTAATTTTGCAACAGTGACTTTATTTTTAGTTTTTGCAAACCCTGAGAGCTGAGAGTCACTTTTTCAATAAAATCTTCTCTCTGTTGATCAACATCACTTATTAACTACTAACGCAAAGAGAACTAGACAAGTGAGTAAAACAGAAAGACGTTCCCAGTAACAACACATACATACCTGAACCCAGGGATCATCTTGGCAAACCCGATGACCTTCTGAATGCTATAGGACACCAGGTCAGCCAGGTGGGGCAGCATTGAGAAGCTGGAGCCTTCCTCCTCGCTGGAGTCGGGGCTGCTGCCATGCTCCTGGTACATCATCAGCAGGTTGTTGAAGTTAATTTTAGTGTCAATCGACTCTGCAGGAAAGGAGACAAACAGAGCAGAGTGAATTAAAAGAAAGCAGGACGATGGAGGAGATCCTGCGTTTGTGTAGTGGCACATTAAAATGTGCTCGTATTTCTTGACCTGCAGACGTGTTGACAGAGAGGATTATCTGAAAACAGGTCGCTAGAAGAGAAATGAATCATGTGACGGCTCTGACAACGTGTACAGCCAACTTGGGTTGTTTTGCTGAGTTTGAGTGGTTGGCCACATGACCACGTCCCTCGCTGTGTTCTCTTCATTACTGATGGACACCATAATGAACTGCTGTTTACTAGTGAGTCAGGTGTCTCCAGGGCACAAAGTTGTTCCCAGGAGTCCTACTGGATTCTCTGTACAGCAGCTTTGCTGTTGCAGACAACGAAATTACTTCTTTTATATCTGCCAGTTGAACCCTTTGATATGGAGCAAGTTTCATATTTTTATCATAATTATTTTAATTAATTATTGTATTATTTTATTATTTCATTATTATTAATTAATATTAATTATTTTTAATTATTTTATTATTTAACAATTTTTTCTACAAAAAGCTACTTAAAGAAAAAAAACAAACATTTAGACAAATTAATGCATCTCATATCCAAAAGGCTCCTCTTGGCAGAGTAAATTTATGCAGCACAAGATGGCAGCCGGACCATCAATCTGCTGCCATGACGCTGGACAGGACAGGTTACATTTAAGTCTAATGGATCCCACATGGTCTGTCTACCTGGAGAGTGACTGAAGGAGTCAGAGGAGGCGTCGGAGAGGGAGTGGAGGGAGGCAGCTCTGCTAGCGCTTCTGGTCACTGGGCCCTCGCGCACTGGGGGCTGCATAACAGAAATAAGTGTAAATTGTTAAAAACAGATTCAGGGGGTTATTTGGGAACATGAAAAAAAATTAGGATGCTTTTTTTGATACGTTTATATTTCCATTAACTACGATTACTTTATTGACTTGATAACGAGAAGATAAAGGGATTCAACAAACCCGGAAACGGCAGAAATCAGAGTAGGAGTCGTCATATGTTTTGTGGTGTGCCTCCACCAGCGTGGTGATGACTTGACTCTGTTCATCTGAGAGTCTGGGCCGCCGCGCTTCCTTCTCAGCTTCACGCTGTGCCTCTTCCTCCTTCCTCCGCTGAATCAGATCCTTCTTTCTCTGCACTTCCTCATCTGTCAGAATGACTGGAGGGTGAACAGAGAGAGGGACAGTTACAACAATGATACATATACACACACAGGGAGAATAATAAGGTAGAAAAAAGCAATAACAAACAAAAATAAAAACAAGTGGAGCAGAGTTAGGAAAGACATAAGAAAAATTTATTACAAACAAGCAGATTAACATAATACAGCTAAATCATCAGAACTCTACTAACGTACAGTATGTACTTAGGTATAATACTGTGATGACAGCTATGCCTAAGTTGTGTTGGGTGAAAGGAGGATTGTTATTCTCTGGAGGAAGAGAATGGGAGGGGATGGGTCCGTATGGAGACCCCTGCTGCACTGAACAACTGAACACATTGTCTTTATTCTGTTCGCTCCTTGTTGTTCTAGCCGCTGAATTAGCTCACAGAAGCAAAGAGAGAGCCAGAGAACATGCTGCTGTTTTTGCAACAGTAACAGCAACATCACAGGCTGCTGTTTTCCTACGGTAAACGGCAGTGCCATTGCCACCACTCCCAGAAACGCCCAGGGGGAGAAAAAAACATTAGGCTTGCAGGGTAAAACCTTTCACTTAAAAAAAAAAGATCTTTGGACGATACCTGAATATTATCAGAAAACAAGAAAAGATGTCAGCGCTATTTAAAAAGGATAAACAATCTGTGGAAAGAAGAGGCCTGGTAAGACAGCACACAAGGTGTATAAACTTCCGATGCGGTACACTTTAAAACAATTCAGGACTATGTGTCAGGA
>JBAMHX010000004.1:26748277-26766653 GCA_037177515.1 Pseudomugil tenellus
TAAATATATTTTTCTTTCTTAATAAAAATGAAAAAATAACTATTGGAAAACATGGTTTAGGGAACAGAATTATAGAAACAACTGACAGTGAGCACCAAAGCCAGAAGGAGGGAAGGGGTGGGTTGGGGTGGTGGTGGGGGGGGGGGGGGGCTCCACTAGATGAGAACGCGTAAACACACTAAAGGGGCAAAGACCCAGAGATACTTGATCTGAGTCCAAATATTACATAATATTTTCAGAACGGACTGAAGGCCCCCCGATGCGGCAAACAGCAGTTGTGAAAATGTACCAGCAAGTTAAAGACGCTTCAAAAACCAAAATATCAAAAGTATTTCAAGTAAAGAACCGGCAACAGGCAGCTCCAGGAGCAGCGTCTTGTGGAAGACAATATCTTGCTGTGGATCTCTAAAAATGAAAAAGTGAGGGGAGGGGCATAATTTCAAACACATGCACAGATTGCTTTGAGGACACGTGGATCACCTGTCATACTTACACTCTTTCATCATGCCAATGTCCACACAGCGTTTGAGCCGGCATGCCTGGCAGTGACGCCTGTTGTCCTTGGTGATGGTGCAACTGCCATTAAACGGACACGTGAAGGAGGCCTTGCGCTTCATACTGCGTCTAGATAAATTGCAGATATTTTAATGACGAAATTAAATGATATCACTGGATTGAGAATAAAGAATTCCCTTTAAGAGCTTGTGTGTGTGCCTAAACATGTCTGCAATTGTGTTTTATACGAGTTATTTCTTATTTGAGTGTAGCATAGTAATGGAGCACCTTCACAGCATTTTGCAAAAATGATACTATAATAATATTTTTACCCTTCATGCGTGAGATCGTTTGAAACAGCGTAAATGTGGACGATGGCCAAAGAATCCCGGGGAAGTTGAGGAGGCTAGCCAAACGGTGACGCAAAGTGTAACAATTTAGTTGCAGGAACGTACGGACATTTTTGCACAGATGTGAGCAAAAACACAAAAACATGCATGCTTTGTGAAAGGTCAAACAAGGGCCATGTGAAAGATGAGGAAGGAGATTATCAAACATCCGTATATTTTCTGCTCTCCCTTTGAATATCAACACTGCTGAGAGGAAAGACGCAAACACAGGGATGCATTAAACACACACACACTCTAAAAAACACAACTTGCTCCAATTTTCCTCGAGTTAAATTAGAAACTCATGTCTGAGTCAATAAGCAGGGAGCGGCCAAGGCTGTAAATGACCAAGATCATTTGTGTTCTGGACCTGTTGCTGAAAATTTGCGTGAAAATAAATGGTCTGAGGTTTTTGAGAGAGTTTATTTATTTTATTTTTTTTTAATGGTGGGCGGTAATTATAGTGTGTGTATGGAGTCACGTGGGTGGCCCTTATATATAAAATTTCAGTGTTTGTCTATGAACATGTGGTGAATAAACGTTACACATTTACATGTCACACTCACATCGCATACTGGTGGATTCATTTATGTACCTGAAAAAGCCCTTGCATCCTTCACAGGTCATGGCGTTAAAGTGGAAGCCAGTGGCTTTGTCACCACACACACCGCAGATCCGTGGCACATTCCTATCAAACTCATCAGGGGCCAGAGTGGACGTACTCACAACAGTAGACTCCATCACTAAACAGAGAAGAGCGTGAAAGGAAAAGATGAAATTCACTCGCTCAACACTGGAAATACTTTAACAACAACTAGAACATTTTTTATCTGCAACTCATAAGTAAAAATGATAACAAGTAAATAAAAGAAAGTCCCATCATTCAAATGTTATGCATCATATTCTATTAAAACCTTGCATTGAGAGAACGTTCGGTCATCTGCTGACCAAACTGCGTACACGTAACTTTCCGATCTACCTTTTGTAAGCAAACTAAACTGCAGAGGTTTTATCCAAAGGGAAGGAACTGAAGCTGGATGGATGAAATGGAAAAAAAAAAATCCCTGTTTCTATCCCAAAAATCTTAATGTGGGTTTCCTTTTATTGCAATAGCAATATTTCTGACTTACTCTTTAGTAAGGCATGTCACCACAAGGCTAGCATCATCACAACATTATCCCAAAGCTCTTTTCCCATTAATTAGGTTCTAAGGCTTTAAAAGCAAAACAATGAGAGAGAAGAGGGAGGGGAACTGAACCAATACTCAAACTCCCATACACAGCAAATGAATTATGTCACACAGCATTTCATCATTCATAGCAAATGAAAAAAAAAAACAAAAACACAAAACAAAAAACTAACAAAAAAAACTGCTTAAGTGGAAAACTCCTCGTTTAGTAGTCGGTGTATTTCATCAGAGGACGTGAACAGTCTTCTGTTGCTGGTAAACTATGTAGAGGACGTGTGTTCTTTGCTAAAACAGTGATTATCGTCTCTTCCTCTGAACGGAGGTGGCTAAAGCCTCGGCAGTAGCACGTGTTTAAGCCAGGAATCTCTGATACATCTGTTACTGTACACTAAAAAACATGTCTGCAGGATTCAGCAGATGGGTTGAACGGAGCTCCGATAAACGGCAGACCACTGAAAACATCCTCAGACTATTTGATCAGCCAGCTGATGCTGATCAAAGCAGTGATTGGAAACAAAAGCTAATGGAACGAGTGTGTAAAGGATACTGTAAACAATGTGGTTGTCCTGTTCCTTTTTTACTGACCAAGTAGTCACTCGTTACAGATCAGGAAACTTTCACAACCCCTTATTCCAAAGCACACAAGCTGACTGACTTCCTCCAGAATGACACACCAGGCTATGAAAACACATTTCATGTTTTTCAAACAGTATTACAATGTTTTTCAATTAATAGATAAAAAAAATGTCTGGAGAGAATTTATAAAATATGTTCAAGAAACTTCAGGAGCATAAAAAGTACCATCTATCAGAGCAAAAAAGTTGCACAGTTTGATTAATTTAGCATTTTATTTACTTTAAATTCTGATTTATTAAGAATGATTTTAGTGTCAGGTAACCATTCAAAACCATCAATATAAATTTATAAGTTTTTAATTTAAATAATAAAGAAATCTGAATGAATATTACAAATTTGAGGAAAACACTCGCTTTTCCAAAAGGTAGGAAGGAAATCTTGGTGAGAAAAGGAAATAAAAAAAAGATTATAACGTGGAAACCAACAACCACTATTAAGTTACAGTGTTGCAACTACTAATCGTTTTCCAACAGATGCAAAATTGACTGAATTAGATACAATCTGCAGTAAACTGAGAAACTGTCAACATTTAAACCAGAAAGTGGGCTTATTGCAAAGTATTAAGTTTGCTTTAATATTTTTTATTCTAACACATAAAAAATATTAAGTCAAAAAGTTTTAGATAAAAACAAAGACATCTCATGTACTGATAATTAAAAGTCATGTGATTTATTTTATTCTGCTAAATGGGAAAGAAGAATATGCTCTGAACATGAACCTTCTCCAGAGCGTGTTTGCTTTTCAGTGGCGTTACAGCAAGAAGGGGTTTGATTAAACTTAAACTTTAACCTGAAGTTTTTTCAAGTATGTCTCTAATCGAATTTTGCAGAACAAACCTATGGATAGATAAAAGATAAACTATCATCTCAAAGAGTTTTCCCAAACACAAAGTAACGTCACTGTCTGTAGCTGATTAAAAAAAATCCAATTACCGCTTTTCTCAGATCAAAAGAGTCAGAAATCACTGTTATGTAAAGTTACACAATTCTGACTAATATAAATGAAACAGACGTTCGCTATGAAAAATACTGTTTCAGCTCCACTGCCCACAGGAAAACTAATCTCAGGCTCCGACACTCATCATTCATTGTGAACCAAAACACCCATTTACATTAGTTTATTATCCAATGATCACACTAGCCAGTCCTCTGTGACTGCGTTCGGGCTTGACAGGCCATTAGACTAAATGCAAGGCAGAATTGAAAGAGCTCTAAATAATGCATCAGGTTATTAGACTAGATCTGTACTCATTCCAGTACCAAGGAACAAGCCTTTAGCTTCAGGCTTCAGCTGAATGTCTGACTCTTGACTGATACACACATTGTGCTTCCACTGTTCAGCAACATCAATCAAATTCTCTGCAATGATAATTAATATTACACCCAATAACAGCAGCATGAAAAAAAAGTTGAGCCCAGTTGAGCATTGAATGCTGAACAAATAAAAAAAGCTCATATGGCGTCATGTGAATGACCGTTTCAGTGAGAAGAAGCATAAATGAATGGATGAGCGAAGCAGGCCGGAGAGGTTGAAGGGATGCTAGTAATAAACAAGTAATAAGAAATAAACATTTTGTAAAGGTCTGCACGTGGTTAGCACCACAGCCTCACAGCAAGACGGCCACTGGTTCGAACCTCGGCTTGGGCAGTGGCCTTTACTTGGGAAGTTTGCATGTTCTCCGCATGTTAGTGTGAATTCTCTCCAGATTCTCGGGATTCCTCCCAAAAACATGCATGTTATGGTAATTGGTCATTCTAAATTGTCCTTAGAAGTGAGTGTGCCTGGCTGTTTGTTCGTCTCTGTGTTGCCCTGTGATGGACTGGCGACCTGTACAGCGTGTACCCCGCTTCTCGCCTGATGATTGCTGGGATAGGCAACCGCTACACACAACCCTGAATTGGTTTTAAAAAATGGATCGATAATTTAGTGCCATAACATATTGTTTTTAATTTATAAAGTTGAAAAAAATAAATAAAAAAAAAAACCAAAAGAAACAAAACTGTCCCGAGACAAATGAGAGCACTTTCCCGATGAGCAGTGGAACAAAACACCTGTTAACACCTGCAGAAGTCTGACTTAGCGGTACAGAAAACACCTGACTGCAGTGACAGAGGATTGTTCAACAAAATATTAGTTTGTGAGATTATTTTTTCATATTTATTTTTTAAAACATTTACAATAAGCTACAGTTAAAATAAACAAAGTCATGATTTTTATAAAATGTTCCTTTATCATTTTGCTGGCTGCACGGTGGTGTGGCGGCTAGCACTGCAGCCTCACAGCAAGGTCACTGGTTCGAGCCTCGCTTGAACTTTTCTGTGCAGAATTAGCATGTTTTCCATTTTAGCGTGGGCTTTCTCTGGGTAATCCGGCTTCCTCCCGCCATCCAAAGGCACGTGCGTTAGGTTGACTGGTCATTTGAACTTCTCCGTAGGAGTAAATATGTGTTACTGGTTGTTAATCCTTCTGATGGACTGGCAACCTGTCCAGGGTGCACCTTGCATCTCGCCTGATGATTCCTGGAATAGGCTCCAGCTGACTAAGACTCTTCACTGGAATTAGCGGTTCAGATAATGGAGGAATTATTTTTTGTAAACTTCAGCTTATTTCAGGGACAAGTCTTTTTTTTTTCCTAATTTAATGAGAGAATATGAATAAATATGAGGACTGTATATGCCAGGAGGGGAGGAGTGACCTCTTTCTCAGTGTTTTTATCTCTCTCATCCCAACATACTGTACCCTGCTGGCAGTTGTAGAAATCAGGAAGAAATATAAAGAGTAGCAGCTACTGAACACGGGCTCAAAGAAGACGATTCACACACAAACAGCTTGTTTTTCTAATTTCAAAAGCGGCTAAAAATAAACTCTCATGAGCAACTTCAGTTACTGGCTAAATATAAATACGGCTAATCTCTGACAACCACTCATTTTGAGAAGGATCAGTGGAAAAGCTCTATGCTGTTCATTAACATTTATAGTGTTTTTTTTAAGTTGCGTTGTTCCTGCTTCTGTTACTTAGAAAATCAAGGACCTGCTTATTTTTCTTGCATACTGTGTGCTGCACACAGATTAGCGTAGAATCCATTTTCTGACCATCTGTATGTGTGTGAACATGGTTCATTTCAATTCTAATGCAAATCTCTTTAAGGCTGGAGACCTTTAGGTTCAAAGAGGGAGTGGTGTTTTGATGGGGTTGGGTGGGGCTGAGCGACACGACAGCCTCCACATCCTTGACCCTTCTGCTCACGCAGTGGCAGATATGTGCTGGTTTACTGCTTCTTGGAACGAAACTTCCATTTTTATTGTCACTGCAGGCATTTCACAGCAGGTTTGAGTGAAAATCAGCTTCCAGTCAAAAAGAGACACAAATAAGAATTAAGAAAATTTACTCAGGAAGACCTTAAATATATTGTGATAACATACATAATATTACTGAATTAGAATTATATGCAATCTTAAATTAGAATAATAACAAGAAAAATAGGAACTAATCATGTAGTGTAAAGGGAGAACTTTTTGTGTTGACTTGTCGTAAATAACTACCTGTTTAAAAGAAAGTGGCGGACTATCTGGGAAATTTTGCCAAGAAGGCGAAGACAACGTACTAAAAGACAAGTGGCTGGAGGTCTGAGAGTAGCAGTGGCAGAGACTGATGAGGAAGGGATGAGGTCTGCTGTAATTATGCATCGTACCACAAACTGACTACAGCATGTCATTTTAACTGGGTGGTGAAAGCTGAAAAAAAAAATCAAGATATAACCCTAATTTGTGCTGAGCAGTTGGAGAAGAGGACTGGGAGTTTCCCCTTTCTTCCAGCAAACAGACAAGCCGAGGAAGAACAAGTGCAACCTAGCATGCAGTGGTGCAGTGACTCATCTTTTCCTGCTTTCATGTAGTTACATTATGGATAAAATGACATGCATGTTTCTCATAATCCAAAAGGCCTGGTGTGACCACTTCCAGGTTATATTTAAAGATATAGCACTCAACAGAAGACCTCATTCTCTCTCTGCGTTTCATTTTGTGTTAGCATAAATGTTTAGTATTGCGGGCAATCTGGATTAAGTTAGCATGTTTTAAAAACCATCACAAAGAATATCTTCATAACCTGCATCTAAACAACATCAAATACAAAGTCCAGTAAACTCTGTGACATTTAAGGAAATGTAAATCCTCATCAAGTTTTTTTTTAATATCCTCCTAAAGTGACAAACAAAAACATTTATCAGCAGAAACTGTTTGCACCATCTGCAACCCTGAGTCCCTAAGGAATAGCTCCAACTTGCAGACTCTAATTAGTTGACATTTAATGTCAATCAATTTAAAATTAGGTCCCAACTGCAGATGGTGTGAACCCAAAGAAGAGGGAGTTGATACGAGAAGCAATCACATCTCCTTGGGATAATTATGCATTAAGATAACAGTGTTTTCAGTAGAGCAATGCATGAGTGTGTGCATTTCTGCAGACGTTTTAGTGTGAGCAGCTGTAAGAGAATCAAGAAGGGATAAATGCCAATGCAGATCTTGTCATGAGTCCAGTCCTTATCACAAGATGGCTTATTTCTTACCGTTGTCCTCCCCCCCACATTAGATTTTCAACTGCAACTCCAGTGTGTAATCGCCTAAATAATAACTGGCTGAGGATTTCTGTTGTCAATAGTTTCTTATAGAAAAATTATTAGTGATACTCAGGCTGTAAAAATGATATATTTTGCAGCCCAGACAGCAGCTAAACTTAAAAACTTTATTGGAAACCCACACACAAGCCATGTTACAACCCTAATTAAATTATGCTGTAAGAACCTGGGTGCTGAAATGAAATATGGTTGAACATTCACAAAGTGAAGAGAGGGGAGGATCGGCTAGCATTTATAGTGCATGCAGACATGTAGAAGAGAAAGAGGAAAGCGGGAAATAAAATCCTCTGGCATCACGGCCTAAGAATGTCAGCAATGAGGTTAGACCACATCCCAAAGTCTAAATCAGAATTACATCCAGACCTATAGCAGAGCTGGAGGAAAGAAAGGGAACGCCATGGACCGCCTGCGTGAGAGAAGGAGGCTCTGGATGACAGTCCAATGAGCATCTTCAATCCACATCACATGACGCAATCCCACAAATGGGTCTGAAATTGTTATGTGCTGCCAAAAGTTCCTCTTGAAGGGAAAAAACAGGCAGCAAACAGTGGAAGAAAAATATAAAAGAAGAAACAGACAAAAAGAATGTGTTGAGAGCTGGAGGGAAAAAAAATCATAAGCTGAAGTGTTTTACTGCATACCTCGGACTGGGTCACTACGAGTACAGAAGAGACATAAAACAAATTCAGATCTGGAATGACCCAGGCTACAGAGAGAACCGGGCTACAATGGAAACACATGGCCTTGTGATTCACACAGGGAAGCACATTTAAGCCAACAATAGCAGCAAAATAGGATGAAAGTAGGGATGGATAACACAAGCAGCCTGAAAACATGATTTAGATTAGAGAATAAAAAAAAAACTGGAAACGTTCTTGTAGGGGAAAAAAAAATCCACGACAAAGCTGACAGAGGACAGAAAACAATGGACAAAAAGAGACGATGTGGGTCTAACAACAAAGTAGACAAACTGAGTCTGTAATGCAGCTAAACAACTGGCTGAGCAGACTAGTCCAGTCCTGTCTCTTCGCTTCCCTCTCATTCTCCCTCCCACAGCCTCCACGGCTCTATCTCATGCTCTTTTCCTACGATCACGGGGAGCATGTTACAGCAGCAGTAATAGCACATGACAAGGTGACCTGTGCCCCACACAGGATGGGCTAAACTGGGGTGGGGGGTGGGGGTCCCATGTCCCGTGTCCAGTCCTGTGGTCTCTAAAGCACTCCTTCCGCCCCACCAACACCCAGGCCCCTCTGCTGGCCAGCGAGGGGAGAGGGAGGCAGTAACGGCAGGTTGCCCCCCTTATGCTGGGCCCCTTGCTGGACTCTGGAGAGGGGAAAGAGACAGGCAGGGAGAGGTCCACTCAAACACACACCAAAAGTCCTGTTTATGTCTTCGCTGAATTTGACAGAAAATGCAAATTCTCCAGCGCACAACGCTGCGATCCCGGACCCGGTTGGACGGAAAGGGACAGACAACAGACATGTGGGAGGCGGGTGCAAAAGCCCTTACCCACAAGTTAACTTATATAACCCTCTACAAAATGCTCTCTTTCAGGAAATACTATTAATAAAAGGTGCAAATTATAAAGGAACTCTAAATGTAATCATTTCTACACTACAGATAATGAAAGCAATGTAGGTGTTTATTAACCGTTTCCTGCTTGCCAGAGATTTCTCTCTACATAACCTGCTTATCATACACAATAAATATAACCTGCATGAGGTAATTGAGGACTCAAAGATGTTAAGAGAGAACTTCACATGTCATTTTCTTCAAAGGAACCAAACAGATGTGAGAAACAACACACACACGCACAGAAATACATAAAAGGGGGTATTTACAGATAGATACAACAGCCTCATTCTTTCTATAGAGTCACATGTAAAAGGAAACAACCAATTGCAGTAGTCATGAAAGGGGGTGGGGGGTATTGCAGTGTATAGAGAACCTAATGGATTGTACCATCAGCAGCAGCGCACCGCTCCGTAAACAACCTGCTACGGAGACCGATAAAGACACAAACCAAACGGATAGATTTCCTCTGCAGGTTTATGCTCAACCCTGCAGAAAACTTGATTTGAGGATTTGTTGATCCTCAGAGTTCTGGTCAAAATTGTGCCGATTCTTTAGTAGATGTTCATGTGGTTCAATTTTACATCAAAATGACCAAATACCCCATATTCTACATATATGTAGTTAAAAAGGAAAAATGAGGAAATATAAAAATGTGAATGCAGTGCACACTTTCTGCCCTGCTCATACAGTTCGTGTGCTCTTTTCGCACCATCACGCCGAGACTAATTCCTTTTATGTGCAAACTTACATGACAGTAAAGTCCTATTCTGACATTTTAAATATGACGTTGCACAAAGTTAATTCTACTAAAGTAACTTTACAAAGCAGCTGATTCAATTTCAGACTTAAAAGTTAATTGGCCTGTAATAATTAATCATTTTCACCTCTTTTTCACTTTTCACTATGACTGTTTAAGTGAGGGCAAAGTCCTTGTTGGGATCTACAGTTCTTCCAAACAGGGCTGTGTGTTTGTCACTGAGATACACATCTCTATTCCTCTTCTAATCAGTCTTGTAGACGGTATTTACACCAAAGCATTATCTAGAATGCCATTTAACTCAATCTGGACTGACAATAAGACATTACATAATGTTAAATACCTATACAGCACTTACACAACTACTACTCACTAAAAGGAAACTCAGAGCCTTTGCTTTTATTTGGGCAGAAAAATGCTTAATATTTAATAATTAGGAAAGGCAAGATTTCTGTTCTGTCATGTAGATTTCATAACAACAATTAGACTTTTACTGCTTGGTTGTATCTTACTGAGATCATAAATTTATACATCTGTTTATTATAGTGATATTTGCAAATATATAATTAGCAAAGTACTGCTATGAAATCACAAGACTTCATAAATCACTTAGAAATGGTGCCAAAATATTTGATAAGACGTGAATAAACTAAATCAATACAAAAAAACACATGTGGGATTTAAAAGCAAATAAAAATAAAGGGGAAAATGCTCACCTGGGTTTTTAGCATGCCCTTGCACAATCTGTACGAATCGAAACCTTTCTTCTCTTTATCCCAGGTTGTTAATCCTGTTCGATACAAAAGCAAATTGGCATGTCGCAAGTCACTGAGTGGGCCTTTACCTTAGGATCTGACCTGCAGTTACTCTGTTTATGTAACACTGAACTATTTTCAACAGCAACATACACACTCAGTAGTAACCACAGTCCACTTAGGTAAGCACGCAAGCAAATAACCTGATCAAATGTCAGTTAAACTATGTCAACTACTGAGCTTATGAGGAACAAAAACTCACAATAACTCAATTCACCACTTTAGCATTCCTCCACAGCATGCGACTTTCGTACCTCAGCTCAACTTTTCCCCATCAAGACCCGAGTAGCTTATAATCCTCTTTAGTCGTCGTTCGTCTTCTTCATGCTCTTGCAAAGTGTATCCCCTCCATGTTGGCCAGTGTTGGTTAGCTTAAAGCCGAGGCGACCGCACTACGTCAAAACTTTGAAATGTGAGGAGACTTCGGGAGAAAACGTCCAAATCTACGCCCTTCTAGACGTTGTCACACACACATCCACACACACGCGCATACACAGCATCGGCTGTAGTAGCTAGCGTTAGCGTGGTTAGCTGGCTGCTTTAAACCCAACGCGGCACCAAGTTCAGCCAGCGTACGGTCCCGTTCTGCAACCACGAGCCACGGATATCTAGGGGGAAAACGTAACTGGGTGTCGCTAACGAACAAACGCACGCGCTAACACACACGAAACTCAAGTATATCCGCGTTACTCCGACGATAACTAAGCTAAACCTTGTTCTCCAGGACCTAAATAGATAGCCATTACTTTTTGTTATGCACCGCCCCTTCTCTTGGAACTCTACGGAAAAGAGGGATTTCCCCCTCAACCCGCACGATAACCAATCACCGGTGGCCTCCGCGTGTCTCCTGCGTTCTGATTGGTAGAGTTAGTGTCCAGCCCGGATCTGATTGGTCTGTGTTGGTGCTCGTTTACCGAAGACCCGCCCTATCAAACAGGGGTGTGTCGTGTCGTCAGAGGTAACGGAGAGGTAAACAACTTTGACCGCGTGAGGTTTAAAGCAACATGGTTTTACCGCTGATCTCTGAATGAACGGCACCCTGGCGCGAGGAATACCGCGCGCGCACTAGATATAATATGGCTTCTCGGTAGGTGAAAATCGTCCTCAGCGAGGCTTGGTTTTCACCTGCCGCAATGCCGAATGTCTTTGTTTGCAGCAACATGCGCAAATGCAAATGTAAAGATGCCGACGGAGTCGCAATCGATATCACACACCTGAAAGCAAAACAGGAACATTGTAGGTCTTCAGATGTTTCATTTCAAGCGTTTGGCTGCGTGTTTTCTTTGACACTTTGCAAACGTGCGCAGCGAGGCGCGTGTATTTGAGGGGTGTGTCTTCTCTGCAGTACGGTGGTAGGCTGAGCGGCGTGGCGATGTTGCAACCCTGTAAGAAAAGAGTATCCCTTAAATAAGGTAATAAAATTAACCCCTAGTGAAGTATGTTATAAATTTGTATTTACTTTGTTTTGCTTCCATCCAAATTTCTTTAGGTGGCTTTTGCGCACAGAACGTTCTGTCCTTAAAGGATTTCTGCTAAGTTGTTAAAATGGTGGTGTGTGTGTGCGTGTGTGTGTGTGTGTGTGGCTAGCTGAGGGAGCCTAAGTGAAGGTCAGATGTCTCTGTGGCGTTAACAACGTTAAGGCCCCAGATAAGAAGGGGAGTGGGGCCATAGTGGGACAAAAGGGCCAGTCCCATGTACGCACTTTCAAATGAAACGAAAACAAGACAGTCTGTGCAGAGTTTCAACGCAGCACGTGATATAAAACATTACACAATAATGTCAAGCATTTGATACAAACCAGCAAAACTCCAGATGTGTTTAAAACTTTTATTTACTGTTCTTTTCATTTATACAATCACTGCTTTTCACTCACTAACACATTGATATGGTTTTTAAGTATAAAAATACTAACAAACAAAACTGAACAAAGTTATTTTAGCAACTTAGAAAGTCATCTTTTAATATTTTAAGCTGTAATATAATAATAGAAGTAGCAACCAATTTCATGTATTGTGTACAAATTATCTCCTTTCCAGGAACAAATGATCTCTTGTGCAGGAACAAGTTATCTCTGTTTATTTAAGATGCAGCATCACTAAATGTATCCCAACAAGACGAGATAAATAACTGCAATATGATCTTCAAAGTTATTTCCCTCCAAATCCACTGTTAGTATTTATTTTCTTACCCAAAACAACAAGCTTTTTTACAACAGACATTACATAACTATTCTACACCATTTCACATTAGATACTTTGCAGTTTTATAACCGCTGTTACAAACCGCTCAACAATTAGGTTCACAACAAAACTCCAAGGAGACATGTGCAGCTACAGGTTTGTTTATGCTGACTTGCCCTCTATCTGCTCCTCAGAATCAGCGTATTTAGAACCTGCCAGGACATTAGACGAGTGTCAGACTTAACGATTGACTCATGAGCAGTAACTGGTAGTGTGTGACTGTTAGCTTCATGTTCATGGAGAGTTGATCCTTGTCCTGTGGTTTGGCTGGTTTCCAGCTCCAGCACCCGGATCAAGCTGTTCTGCTAGCAGGGATTTATTGGGCTCCGCAGCGCCCATGCAGACATGCATCCTGGCCCAGCCATTTCGTGTCCTCGGATACTCCAGCTCCTCACAGTAAGCTGCTCTGATGTTTGAGTGAAAACTAAATCAGCAACACTTGACCCATTAAATCTGTGAGATCCAGAATCCGTGTCACTGGTGCAAAGACATAAATAACTGGCATAGCAGCAGAGCTCAAGCTGGAATATAGCTAAAGGAGAGACAGTTTAACTGAAACCTACTTAAACCCACTCTGTATTTCAAAAATCACTAGACATGTTGGCATGCATGTACCAGCCATAACAACAAATAAAACATGTCTGATAGAGGAAATCCACTTTGCACTGCCAATTAACAGCGCTGCTTAAAAAGATGATATCTGAATGACAGTTCTGGCGTTCTGAGGACAGTTTGCCTCCCTGCTGGGCGCCATCTACATCACTCCATCTAAAACAAACCGAACATGTTTCACACAACTGTTGTGACTCACAAAAGAACCAGTACATCTATGAGCATCCTAACGAGGACGCAGCTCTCAGGTGCACTGGCCCACTTAAAGAACCTCAGAGCATCTTAAGCTACATTCAGATAACGTGTCCTGATCAGCCAACAGATTCCCTAATGGACACAACTCACCCTTTGTCTGCTCTATTTGGGTGATATTTTAGTGCATACAACATGAACCATGCCATGCCTCTGAAACTCAGGATATCCTGCCTGCGGGACTGCCACCCTGTTCCACTTACATCTGTCATCATTAGATGCCTCATGGGACTGGTCAAGACCCACACAGAACCATTTGCACAAAGCAATACAGACGGTAAATGATAGATCCACTGACACTGCCATTAGCATTACCCCACAAGTCCTGTCTCAACACCAGCGGAGGATATTGCAAACACAATGATAATTCCCTTCACTCTCTACAAAATAGGTGAGCACTGCTTACTGCAACTGAATCCCGGACTTGTTGACAGGCAGGCCACTGGTGGTGAAGATGGGCACTTCCTCCTCTCTTGATGTTGTCAACACTTCAAGCAACACTTGAAACTAAAACCTGTCACTTCTCGCTGGTTGCTCATGACTGTGGCCCAGCTGAGAGCCAGTTGTATCAATCTAAAATGACACCACAGTTGTGTGGAGGCTTAGAAGGAAGAAAATCAGATCATTTCAGAAGAAAAATCCAGATTAAAGCTTTTTTTTAACCACATATAATGCCAGTCTTTAAAGCTTCATTGTGCTGTTTTCATTTGTATAAACAGAGTTAAATATAATGACAGGATAAGGCGAAGGGAATGACAGTGGGGATCAGGAAATAACAAGGTCGAGGAGGAAACACTGATCAATATGCCTGAAGTAAAGATTCAGCAGTTTTAGATCCCATTTTGGATCAATATTTCTGGCTTATGTAAAGATGAAAATTCAATGTTATTTTAAACATCCTCAAACTCTTTTACGTGTACTGGATGCAACAGCTGCATCCTTCTGTGGTGTCTAAACGGTGCTGCAGTCATTTCTAAAAGAGCAGGTGATGTAAACAGGATAGTTTCTCACAGGAAGTAAACAAACAAGCTACCAGAAACACTGGTCTGAAAGATGGAAGGACACCTATGAAATCATGCAGGAGCAAACTCATACTGGCCACAAGTTTTGACAGGCTGAGCACTGTGGAAAACGTTGCAAAAATATCATTTCCAGAAGGACCAGAAAAGGAGCATCCTTCCTGCCAGCAGACAGTTTTATCACTTGTTCCCAGTCTGTGTTCTGCATTATACTTTCTAACACATTTTCATATATTGTTACAGGACATTAAATGGCTTTGTAGCCTGTCAGAGTGAACATCAGCAGCTCTTACCAAGAAATAAAAAATGAACAGTCGGATTAAGTGGTTTTTATATGTTACAGGTCACAAGGTTCAGTTCAAACTATTTTTCTTTCTTGTCTTCAAAAGCAGCTCAAGCCAACTCTGGTTCAGTACGTGTGACATGCGTTCCCTTCAGGAATAGTTCAACTTGTTCTCATTCATTCTCTCATGCTTAAGCATTACTAGGATTCTTCTGTCTTCTTTAGGTCTATACTTAGAAGAGCAAAGGTTATTTTTCTTAAATTCCGTAAAAGATAGACCAAAAGCTGTTTTTGGTCTCATGTACGTCTCAGACTCTGTAAAACACAAACATGATATTAAACATGTAAAATAAGTGAAATGAGTTATTTTTACTTGTTGCCTGATCCAGCTATGAAGTGAAAAATTAGGTGAGAAAGTGGATTTTAAATCACATAGTGAGAAATTATCGCTTCTGTTTTTGTCCTAAGGTTCCCCAGTGGCTACATAATGAAGATCTTACACAATCCGGCAGGTTTTCTTTGCACTCCTGTTTCATCACACCTTAATTAAATGAAATAGATCAGGTTCTGGAAAATAAAATTTGATCCAGCTGTGTTGGAGCAGGGATACATGGAAAACCTCCCAGGATTGTGGCCCTTATAGGGCTGAATTAAGTGCTCCAGTCTTGCAGGTTATTAAACCGATGCAAGCTTTAGTTGTTCCTCTAGTTCCCTCTTCTGGGTGAAGGAGAAAGCACATGAGCATCTATACCAATCGATGGACTTCTGTACATTGGCAAAGTGTTTCCCAACCCTGCCCTGCATGTCTTAGACGTGTACCTACTCCATCTCATCAAGTTCTTTGCAGGCTGTTAATGACCATTTCTTTCATTCAGGTGTGACATAATAGGGTTTCCTCTAAAACATGCAGGGTAGTGGTACTCGAGGACTGGGACTGGGAAACACTGCATTAGTAGATGGAAAGAAAAAAACAACTTAAAAATTGCACACAGCCTTAAAGTCCTAAATTTGACTGTTCTTTTATGCAACATCTATCTACCTCATTACATATGTGTCTATTCAATGTGAATTTTAATCAATTTGATTTTAAAACCCAGTTTATTCACTGTGTATAATATAAAAAAATGTATCAAACTGCTAAATAATTCCATTGTGCATTTAATCAAAAATGCTACAAAGACAACATATCACATGTCGTGAAAGGGAAATGTATTTTTGATTCAAAATATGCTCCTTAATCAAAATAAACCAGGAAGGGATTTATCAAGTTGTGACGTTTGAAAAGCAAAATGTATTGAGCATAATGTTTTTAACATGGCTCTAGATTGGAAAATGTCTTCCTTCATAGCATTAATAAAGGGTTATTAAATGAGACATGGAACATGACTGCAGGTTAGATGATGTCTGAGTGAAAATGTGACTGCAAACAACGACAAGAATAATTAGTATTCTAGTTGGATTATCCATTTTTTATGTATGCATTAATAAGTAACTTATACTGTAGATATTTTGACTATGGAGAAGCAAATCCTCCATCCATGTGTAGCGGTTGTGTGCTCTTCGTGCTTTGTGTTACAATTAAACACTCATGGACTGTTGATTTGGCATCCCTGTTGCCAATTATTCCTGGTAAATCAAAGAAACACCTTAGCTTTTTCTAACAAGAAGCTCCACATAAGGATAGCTGTCAACAGACTGAGATGAAATAAAATTAACAGAATTTCACAGAATAAATGTGGGTAGCTGGTAAATCAAAGAAACACATCAGCTTATTCTCACAGCATATAACAAGGAGCTCCACAGTTAAACTGAAAAGAAAAAATATGCTAGCATAGCTAGGGGAATTCCCACGGTCTGCTGTAACGTGCAGGCACCTTTGCCACACCCAAAACTATCCCATGGACAAACATTACCATTGTTTGAGCAAAACAGTGCACAAAAAATAAGAAAATGCAAGTGGAATAGCTCTTTTTCATGTTTATAATACTGATATATATATATATATATATATATATATATATATGTGTGTGTGTGTGTGTGTATATATATATATATGTATATGTGTGTATATATATGTGTGTGTGTGTGTGTGTATCCAGTATACACTGACGCCCCATTCTGACAAGCTTCTGCAGTCAGTTAGCTTGAGTAGCTCCAGTTAGCTAACTAGCAGTGCAACCGAGAGGCACTTATTCACGAGTAAAGTTGTAAATTGGGTTTAATCGACGCAAACATTAACGAAGAAACGAAAGGCTTCTGTGTCATGAAATAAGCGCTCTTTGAGTCTTTCAGATCAGCTGGTCCCATGGTGTAATGGTTAGCACTCTGGACTTTGAATCCAGCGATCCGAGTTCAAATCTCGGTGGGACCTCGTACTTTTGGACAAAATGCTTTGGCGACCAGATGTTCACGCGCCTTTAGTGAGTATCATACAGTCAATGGTGAATGTAACTTGAAATATCGTGTGTTGGTCTCACGTTATTCGTCTTCACACATTAGTCAACATGCACGAGTAAGCCAAGCTCACATGAAGCTATAAAATGAGGAAACTTGAATACATTTTATAATTCTTGGTTTTATTTTTTAAAATTTTATTCAACACCTCAATGGCCTAAAATATATTACTTCTTTTAACAAGAAAAATGATTTGATAAAAATAAAAATTAATTATTATTAAAACACACATTTATCAAACTGATAGTTATATAAAAGAAATAAATCATTCAAATAGCTTTACATGATAAATCTTTGGCTTCTCATTTGAAGCAAATAAAAAGCGTCCCCATGGATATTTGTCTAAATCTAAAGCAGGAGCTATACTCACTGATGCTATGGAATTTTTGATTCCCAAAATTTCCAGTGCAGATGTCATTGTAATTATTAATCAGTTCTGCCTCAAATTTTTGTCACAGTTTCAGGGAAAAACCAGTTTTTTTTTTTTGGTTTTAAAAGAGAACAGACAAATAGAAATCATGCTTTGCACATCCGGAGGACAAGGCGCATATCAAAGGATGGATCTCATAATTTTATGAATTTATACATTAGGACGATATAACAATTATAATGACAATTAGCTCACTTTAACGAAAACACTTTTACTACTATAGATACTTCATGAATACATGACTGATTTAAATGTAACCAAAGGCACTTTCTTCGTCTTTCATTAAATCATTTACTTTTCTTTTTATCACAACAGTCAAAAAACACAAATGATATAAGTTAGTTTAAACACAACTCGTGCTTTCTACCATGTTAGTATCTTCTTCACCTCCATTCCTTTTAGTTTTGACTAGTAATGTACAAAAGAAGGTTTTCCTTCATGCACTTTATTAATCCAGTTGTATATCATATGAACCAACTGAAAATAATAAAAAGAAAAAAAGTTATGAACACAGAAACCAAATAAAACTCTCATTATGCAATGTGAGCTCACTCTTTTGCTTTTCAAACTGTTAGGTTGCACTGCAGAAC